>DWCF01000067.1:0-75034 GCA_018230265.1 Delias oraia | reverse complement strand
TATATATCTATACGACCCCGGTCTGGACAATTATAAATTATAATTTAATTTATAATTTATTCGGTCTCTGGAAGGGCGTTCTATGAGTCCGTGGTATCACTTTGGACGAGCCGGCCCAATTTGTGCGTCAGAATATACTTGAGCATGGCTCTTCGACGGGTATAGACGCTTCTTACTGATAAAAGAAGTAATATTCCAATAATTTAGCTGTATCCAGACCGTGTGGTGGAGGTCGATATTAAGCACGTAGTAGGCCTACAGGTAATCGCGACTGAATTACATGTAGGCGTTCTAGGTGAGTTGGGCGATATGGGTAAACTCGAGGGCTCCATGCCGTTAGCTTGTTCGGCCTTTAATCTTTAAAGCGAAGGAAGTTTCTGCGTGCCCTTTAGAAACGGGGCGGTGATTGGATTTGGCCTTATTATAATATACTATATTATATCCTGAAAAAAATCGGATTCCAGAATTCGACCCATAGTGACATGATGGTTTAATAAGACTGCGCGTAGCTCGCAGTCAGTTCCATCTGAGCTCATTCCTACATAATTTGTGGAGAAAACCAGTTAGGTGATCAGCCGACGCAGCTGCAGCTCCTGCCCTTATTATTATTGCAAGCATTCCCTCATAAATAAATGTCGTAACACATTGTGCAATTAAAATAATTAGACGAAAGTTTTGCTGTTTAATCGTATAAACATTTATTTAATGACAGGTAAAAGTATGTATCCATTAAAACATCATTACATCCGTTAATGTAAATTGAGTTTGAAATAGCCAATCACATTGCAGTAGCTAGCCCCCCCTGCACAACATGAGTCACCGAGTTCAGTGTCAACTCTTTACTCAATATTCTCTCTCTCTAGCCTCACTTAGAACAAAGCTTTCAGCGTCGTATCTAGAGGGGTGTGATCTTTGTTTGAGGTAGTGGTAATTTTTAACAAGTCGTTAGAAATTATTGTCTCGGTCTGTAATCGTGCATTACGTTTGCGACCGTCGTTCCGCGCTGTCGTTAATATTTATTTAAATCATTTCTCATATTGTATCCGCAAATAGTGTTCAACTATCATTCAATGCAGAGATTTGTTCACTCTGTATTAGTGTATTACAATCTTTATTAATATTACTCTGTGAACTCTCGGGCCGTGCGTTTTTCCTTTTCCGTATTGTGATTTCGTGAATTGTGATATGAATTGAGAGTTTTAGTTACACTCACGTGCATATTGCAATAGTTTTTTTAGTGTTTATGTATTCGTGGCTAACTTACTGGTCTATTATAAATTGCAAACATGGGAATTTGATTATAACTTTGAATTAAAGTGAATTTTGGAGGTAAAATGCCCGCTTCCATTTGTGACCCCGTATCAAACGCATTGCGTTTATCCCTTACGGCTGACGAATCTCAAAGTTCAACATTGTTGGATAGCCGAATATATTCTTCGGCTAAAAATGTGCTTCTTACAAAGATAGAATTTGAAGAATCTGGTGATTATCAAAGTACCGTTCTCGATGGGCTGAAAACAAAATACGTGGTTATTCGACCTAAAAAACCTGTGTTAGAAACAAAAATTCTCAAAAAAGATGTTAATACCTCGGGACAGAATGTTGGTAAGTAATATTAATATTGTAATTGATAAGGAGATACTTGTCCAATTTATATTCATCTCTGATAACGATTCATTAGAGGTTATCTTCTATGGCTGTTGTCAATATTTACATGTACAATTTAAACGTGTTATTTTTGTAGATTAGAAGTATAATTTAATTTGAGAAGTAAAATTTTTACTAAAAATAAAGGTGAAAATATATCTTGGGGTCTTATTTTTTTTATTTTATTTTTGTTTGGCGTCAATCCTGTTCGTTCGGAACGCGGTGCAAACATTAATGTAATAAGACAATTATAAGTGGCAATTATGTAATGCTAATAAAAATAATAATAAAAGTAATTATATCATTGGAAGTATATATCAATAATATATCAACCCAACCTAACCAAAAAGTAATGTAGTAGTCACTTAAAAAAAGGAAAATATCTAAATGTAAATTAAAAAAAAACAATATGATAATGTAATTAACTTAGAGAGAATTCAAGTTATTGTAACAATAATATAACAAACCTTACCTAACCTAAAAATATGTAGTAAGCACATAAACTAGAATATCCTCTCATTAATCTACACATAATCCTCTAATAGAACTTAATATTGCTTAAATTTAACCTTGAAAATATATAAAATGATATATCAGTGGGTTACCAAATTATAAGAAAGTCATGAAATATAGGTATTTTGTGCAGTATTTTGTCCAAAGTTCATTGAGTCAAAACACATTTTATAGTTATAATTGTGTTTAAGTTTATAAGTATACCTATTTATCTATTAATCTTAATAATGAATATCAATTTTAAAATAATATATGTGGATGAACATAATACTAAGAAATAATTAATACTTACTTCCCTTCTTCTATAAGGGCATTTGCATGCTTTCTATGCACTGTTTGGCACTTTCTTATACATTGGAGTTATGATGCCACCCATCTATCAGCTTTTATATTAATTTTACCTTAGTGATTATCATTTCCTTGGTAATTTCTGCCTTGCTAACTTTCTATAAGTTTTCTATAGGGTTCATATCGGGTGAATTGCCAAACCAAGGTAAAATTGGTATTTTATGGTCAGCCAAAAATTTGTTGGACTCCTAGCTTTCTGGATTGGTGCTGAATCATGCATAAAGATTCCTTTCCAATTGGGAATTATACTTGGAGTTGCGGTTAAAATGTTACTGTTCTTATTAATTTGGCATCCTACTGTATATATTAACTTGGCAGGAATTCAAAGGTTACCATAAAGTATAGTCTAACCAAAAAGAACAATTTATAGTGTTTACTTTATATCAACACTTGATAAAAAAATTATTAATTTTTAGATCACTTAAACAATGAAGATGAGTGTCTACCAAGACCCAAGAAAATTTTGTTTCCTGTGGAAAAAGTGCAATTGGGCTGGCAAGTGCCCTGGTCTGTAGGATCAGGACTGCAAAATGTTGGCAATACATGTTACCTTAATTCCACTCTACAAGCTCTGTTCCATGTACCTGCATTTGCTAACTGGCTTGTATCAGAATCTTTACATTCAGAGAAATGTAACCAGCAAGGTATGTATATAAACATATATAATCATCCTTTAAAACATTGTTTCGCAAACTCTTTGTGTTCGCGATACATCTAGCAAAATGTAATTTTTTAAAAGTATACCACAAAAAAAATCTAATGTAATTATTATATAGCATTTATTTATGAAGTAGAAAAACAATAAAACAAAAATCTCTCGCTGGTGTGCTCACATGAATAATATGTGTGTACCCATGTAAATTACTTATCCTTACGTGTTGCTGAACATAAGTTTAAAAGAGAACCTTATCTTTTTGATGCACATCAGTCAATGATCAAGGTACACCAGTGTGCCTCACAATTTTGCAGAATATTGTTTTAAAATTATGTAGACATATAAAAAATAATTAAGGTCTTTAGTATAAAGAGTTTGATTTATTGTGGATTGAATTTCTTTGAATTATTACTTCTAGATTATAATCATATAACAAAGTGTAGCTTGAGTTTTTGAATTTCTTTTAATAAAATTTATGTGGTTACAGAGGCATGTGTAATATGTGGGATGAGAGCAAGTTTGATGGCTACGCAAAAAAGTGGCGGAACACCAATTAAACCTTGGCAGGTGTATTCTAAATTGAGACTCATTTGTAGACATCTAACTCCTGGTAGACAAGAAGATGCCCATGAGTTTTTAAGGTATGTATATTTGAATAGAATATTATAATATTTAACAATAATTTAGATTTTACTGTTGTGTTTTTTCATATAAAAAAGTAAAGTAATTTAAAATTTAAAAAAAAACTAAATCACAAATATGTATTAATATAGCAAGCATAGATGCATGAGGTTCTTATAAAATAACTTTAAATGAACCAAACTTTGAATGAACTTTTCGTGAATATAATAATTATAGTTGCAGTGAATTTAATGAAAGCTAAATCATATACTATGAATTTTAGATATCTTGTTGATGCGTTGGAAAAATGCTATTTGTCAAATTTTATAAATTCTGACAAGTTAGATCAATACAGTAAAGAGACTACACCATTGAATCAAATTCTTGGAGGATATTTACGATCAACAGTTCGTTGTCTCACTTGTCATCATATATCAACAACTTTTCAACATTTTCAGGTAACTATAATTAAGTTATATAAATTAAATTTAATTAAATTAATTTTTAAGTTTTTTAATTAAGTTAATTAAGCTAAAGTTATATAATTTTGCCAAATTCCAGCTAGTCAGAAGGAATATTGTTTCTTGATAAAATAAAAAAAAAATTAAAAAGAATGAACAAGTATGTTTTTAAACACATGTACTTAACAATTTCACTATAATTCATTATTTAATTTTTAGGATCTGCTCTTGGATATAAGGAAACACTTAACATTAGACGAAGCATTGGATTCATTCTTTGCAAGGGAGAGATTAGAAGACCTTGGTTATAAATGTGAAGGTTGTAATAAAAAGGTATAATTTGTATTCATTACATGTAATACAACAATTCTTAAATAATTTATTAATAATTCTTAAAAAACCTCATTGATTAGGTTTCTCATACTATCTCAATAAAATGCTTTGCATATCGAGTATTACTGTTGTAATTTTTGTATCCATATAAATGTTTATTGATGGGGAAAATTTTGCTCCTTTTTTTCATTAATCACTGTAGTAATTATCTATAGTATTAATCGTTGTAGTATAAAAATACAGCTTTCTAATAATCTTATATATTATGAATTTAAATCTTCATATTATCATATTATTGAGTTTTCATTTTTAATGATGTAGAATTTTTAAATATTTTTACCAAAGAAAATTCTTGTAATAAAGCATTTAATCCTTTAATAAGAAATCACAATAAAATATATAGTATAATTCTTGCTTAAGTAGGCACAATTAATTAAATGGACTAAGTCAATGGAGTCAATGGACTTACGTCCATTTACTTAATTGACTCGTATCAACTCGTAAGAGTTTGACACGTTTTTTGACAGATGCAGTAGAATTTTTCTTAGAGGAATCAATTAAATTTTAAAATAATTTTCTTTCAGGTATCAGCAACTAAACAATTTCATGTTGAACGAGCTCCAATGGTGTTATGTATAGCATTTAAGAGGTTCTCACTTGCTGGAGGCAAGTTGTCAAAACATGTGCAATTTAGAAAGAAAATAACACTTTCAAAATATATGTATAATAAAAACTCACAACAGCCATTGGTAAGTAGTTTTATAATTTTTATTTTGGTTAGCAATATTAAAAAGAAATGAAGTTGCAGTAATTATTGAAAACTAAACATATTAATTATTACACTTACAAATCTTTCATATTAGTTATAATTTTTTAAAATCATATATAGAATGTAATTGATGTATTTTTTTTATTTTTACAGTCGTACAAGTTGGTTAGTCTAGTCACTCATTTGGGAGCATCTCAAAATTGTGGACACTACACAGCAGTTGGGCAAGCCCCAAACAGTACCTATTATCAATTTGATGATAGTTGTGTTAGATCATTACCCTTATCTGCAGTACTTGGAACTAATGGTTATATTATGTTCTTTGAAAAAGATACCTCTATTGACGATTTCAACGGACCTTCCACTTCGACTAACTCGTTTTACGGAAGTGAAACGTCAGATATTCTAAACCAAGAAAAGAGCCCACTTAAGTTGACATTTTATAACAGAAACGATGAAAGGAAGCCAATACCAAAACCAATACCATTGCCTAACAGTACAATAAGCAATAGGTCAAAATCAGACCTCAAACCGGTCATATTGAATTCTACACTTAGTAAGGCAACGGATGCTTGTAGCTCAAACTCTGAGCCATGGGTTGTGAAGCAGAATGGCGAAGTTGAGAAAGTCTCTGCACCTAAAATCTTAAACGGTATTGAAAAGGCGACTTACAGAGTAGCCGATGATAAGAAGATCAGTTTCCCTGTCAAGAAAGCAGATGAAGTACCAAAATCAAAGCTTGTAAAGACTGAGTCAGAGAGCAATGCATTTATCGGTCCAAAATTGCCAGAGAAACCGTTGCCAATCAAAAATTGCAAGCAAAAATCGCCCTTAGAAAAGTTAGAAGAGCAAATGAATAAGGGTAGTACCTCAACCTATATTCAAAGAAACGGAACCGGATCGAAATTAGTGCCATACGACTCGGAGTCAAGCAGTGATGAGCGCAGTGAGAAGTTTAATGATGAGAAGAAAAGTGATGAGATAGAAGGAAGAAAACCTAAGCCGAGCAGATGTCAGTCCCCGCAGAATCTTATTGTAACCACGAAAGGCATGCATCATGCCTGGACAGTATCCAGTGAAAACAGTGCTCCGTTACTCAGCCCAAGTTTGAATGGGGACACTAATAAAAAGTAAGTGATAATATTGCTTGATATATTATCATTTTCATCATATTTGGCAATTTGGCATCATCATCAACAGAAACAGAAAAGATAATTTCATTTCATATAAAAAAATATCACGTAGCTATTAACCTAAAAAATTCTATAAATTCGAATTTCTATTTGTGCCAGTGCTTGTTAAAATCATAGTATGTAAATTAAAAAATTAAACACCATAAAAAAGATAAAATAAAAAAAATACCAAAAATCATCGTTAAAAAGGAAACGGTATTCGTATTTATTGCTGTTTGATAAAAGCAGTTTAATAATACAATTACCTATATATAATTATATTGTAATACGGCTTAGTCTATAATAGATAATATAATATATAATATCATAGAGACCTATGTCCAGCAGTGGACGTCTTACAGCTGAAATGATGATGATGGTGAATACCCCTTGCATACTAATGTGGTAACATCAAGTTATTCCACCACCCATTTTCGCTACGATCACCAATCGTATGCAAAAGTTGTGCCATTTTTGTGGCGCATGCACCGAAGAAGACATTATTCACAGTACTACCTGGCAACCCGGGAGTACTGAGTGATCATGTGTGATTCCTTGCATCATTGTCCTGCTGCAAATAAGCAGTGCCAGTGAGAACTACGCAACTTCCCGATGAAGATTTATTTCTGCGTCTGGTGGATGGATTCCCACTATAAGTCTTCGCCTAACGAAGCGAGTTTATAGGTAAGCGGCACTCCGCTTGCATTACTACGCATCTATTCCTGACCTACACACCTGCAAGAAAACATCGAATGTCATGACAATATGTAAGATATGGTTTTAAGTAGAGATTCAAATTATTTAGACTATAGCTTTTTTAAATATGTAACTTAAAGTTTTTTTTATGCTATATTGGGCAACGGAACAGATCTCATCTGTGAAAAGAGATCACCGCCGCACGTGGACAACCGCGCTTTTATAATGCTGGTATAATTTCAAGTCCCTCGCGTGTCTTCAGTTACTCAACGAAACACAGTACAAGTACTGTTTCACTATCATCGTGTCGCTTAGGGCGAGCTGGCTGTGGGCATTTAAATTTTTATTTAAGTAATCTGATGGTAAGCCCAGGTGCGAAGATTATAGGTAAAATTATGGTCTAATGCTCTATGGTCAATGCGAATAAAGTACTGTGTATTTATAATATAAATTCGTGCAGCTGTTCAGGGCAGGCGTTAGATTAATCTAATCATATATAGATATATAATGATAACTTGTTTACACTATGTTGATTATATCTGTAGTTTATTTTATAATTTAGAACACAAATAAGAATTAATGAATCCATTATTCGTCCGGCGGTTTTGTTATTCAAGCAGCTAGATGTATCTAATAATTTACATTTTTCGTTCCCCTGTAGCACGGTTGGTCGCAGATCGAACGCTCAATACGCGTTTAGATCATGTGTGTGATGCCGGGTAAATAATTCGCTAAAGTAAATAGTTCGCCCGGGCTCTCATCCCAAAATTAAGATAAAAGTATGTATTAGGTTTGTAATGATTTTTGAACTTCAGATTAAAAGACAAAGAAGACCGAGTGGGTGAGAATGAAGAAAGCCCAAATACGAGCCTGAGTAGCATGTCTCCGCTTAGCGAGAGAGAAGCTTCGCCCCCGCGCGCTGCTCTCGCGCAACCTGCTCAACCGCAGGCGGCCTCCGCCCTCGAAACAGCCAGACACCTTCAAGGCCTCTCTCACAGAGGCTACGGAGCACCTGTCTCATCATGGAATGGCACGCATAGTCATCTATCCAGACAGGTATGTTTTTATACAGTTTTGTCTTGAGCGCTAATTTCTTTAAAACGTCCATCAGGAATACTCACAGAATACTCAGCATGAATTGGTAGTTGTACTTAAAACGGTACTTCTACTATTGTTTCGCTGAGCGAGTGAGGATATCGGTGGGCCTTAAATATGCTTAAGCGGCATAAAAGCCAGCACCACAACTAATGCACGGACTATGGCGCAGTTGTCCATGGGCGGTGGTGTTCTCTTACTATATAGGAGACCCACCTGCTCCGTTCTCCGCTATATCATAAAAAAACAAATCCATGGCTTGATTTTGATTCTATGTATGAATGCAGTTCGGTGTTTCAATAACTAAACAAATGAATGAAAATATTTTTCTACTATATGGTTAGTGATTTCTTTTGACTAATTTGTTAAGTATTGTATAACGTCGATGTTTTAAGGTTTTTGAAGAAAGACGCGACGAAAGAAAGCGCGCCCTGAGCTCAACCGATGAAATGGACCACGGTCGTGCTAAGAAAATAAAGAAGTTTCATCATTACAACCGCTTCAGCAACAGGCACGATTACAATCCATTCCAGGTAATTAGAACCACACTTTCCTCTAACATTCCTCTCCTCCTCTTTTGGGATCCTCGTAGCTAAGTGCTTTAATAGATCTACCACGAAGCGAGAGGTATCGGGTTCGAATCCCGGTCCGGACAATTATAGAATAAGTCATAATTTATTCGGTCTGTGTAAGGGCTTGAGAGTGGTCGGGCGAGTGGCTTAATACTGTCGCACCCATAGGAGGGCCATGCTGAAGCATATGCTGACGCATATGCTGACGCATATGCTGACGCACTAATTGGGTCGGCTCGTCCGAACTGATAGCACGGGCTCACAGAATACTCCACTTGAAACGGTACTTGTACTGTGTTTCGCAGGGTGAGTGAGGATATCGCAGGTCCTTAAAAATGCCGCTTAAGTGGCGTAAAAGCCGGCAACACAACCAATACGCGAATTGTGGCGCGGTTGTCCATGGGCGGCGGTGTTCTCTTATCATATAGGAGCCCCACCTGCTCCGTTGTCCGCTATACTATAAAAAATAACAGATTAGTCTGAAGTAGATGTCCGCTCCCTATCATTTTATGTATTCAGAATTAGAAAACTCCTGGATATGACATTATATTTTAAAATTAAGAATCGGTTTATGGTATCCTCTGAATATATAAGTTTCACATTCCCATTTGATGTATATAAAAATCATTTACATAGGTAAATTATGTAATTTAAGTATTTTAAGTTAATATTTCAAATCGTCGGTAGCTATAATGCCAATATTTTTTCAGGAGAAGCAAAACAAGATGCAATGGGGTAACAACTTTAAGTATCGCAACGAGCGAAGGCCCGGCCACAATTACAACAGAAACCATAACATCAAGTACAAGAGATTTAATAGGTAATCTTATATTCGAATTATAACACACTCTGATGTTGAATGCAGACTTGTTTCTGTACGTAATGTCTTTCATTCTGGCTTTTGCGCCCTTCCATACATAGTCTGTTAGGTTTTTTCATTTGATTTAAAAGATTTGCGTGATAGTTTTATTTGGTATGACTTATATTTTTAAAATTTATTTTTTATGGTATAGCGGACAATGGAGCGTCCTATATGGTAAGAGAACCCCGCCGCCCATGGATAACCGCGCTACGGTCTGCGCATAGGTAGGTTTGCCGGCTTTTTACATTGCTTAAGCGGTATTTTTAAAGATCTTCGATATCCCCACTCACTCAACGAAATAGTAGAAACACTGTTTCAAGTACTACACATATGCTGTGAGCCCGTGGTATCCCTATGGCATATACTTCAGCATGGCTCTCCCCGGGGGGAAATTCGTTTAATCTCGCATTTGTTACACAGAATATAGTTTTATTCTTATTGATAGTAATTTAACAATGATACCCATTTCAGATTCACCAATGGTGCCAGTTACAGGCGCCATTGACCCCGGCCGGCCAACAGGTTGATATTGTACATTAAATGGACGTGATTTAGAATAAGTGCGAACGTTCGCTTATAGTGACATATAGTGACGTCATAACTGCCGCCGCGCAGCCTTATTTTTCGTAAAATACAGACAGTATAGATAATTTCTTAAATTGTGATTTAATATGCCTCATTAGTTAGTTAAGTCCAGATATAGTCAGTCGACTGGAGAGTGTCGCGGTCTCTTTTTATCGTGTTATAATGAAAGAGGTCGTTATATGTCTGTCGGATTGGGCTGAGAGTATTCGGGAAGTAGAGAATGGACTAAGCGACTTAAATGTAGTGCAATCTCTTTCT
The DNA here is from genome assembly GCA_018230265.1 of Delias oraia. Taxonomy (NCBI): domain Eukaryota; kingdom Metazoa; phylum Arthropoda; class Insecta; order Lepidoptera; family Pieridae; genus Delias; species Delias oraia. Next base: position 64,447 of record DWCF01000067.1, on the reverse strand, counting down.
AGCAATATTAGTAGGCTATTCGAGCAGTTTCTAGACACGACGTTACACTTATACAATATTCGTTAAAATATATATAAATATTTCATCTGAATTTTATCACCAAGAAACGACACATTTAGTGCCGCTCTTGCCTACAGGACACGTTCCAGTTCAACTGGACGCACTTGGTGTTTTTTTTAATACAAAATTCAGTATTACATATTTATTTGATGTGATTATTTTCTAACTGTCGAATAGTCTATTAGAAAGAGTTGATTTTAGATGATAGATAATTTTCTATGTATGTTGCTTTATTCATTCTCTATGAAATTAGCTTAATATAATCGTCATTAAACTCTTTCATTCATAATCGTATGGGAACGAGATGAGAACTAGCGAAATATTAATTTATTCTTACATCAATGTGATAGACGCAATAGAAATTTACACTCTTGCTGGAGCCATGCTGAAGAATATGCGGACGCACTAATTGAGCCGTCTCATGATACCACGGAATCGCTTAATACTCAACATGAAACGGTAATTTTAGTGTGTTTCGCGGAGTGAGTGAGGATATCGTAGGCCCTTAAAAATGCCGCTTAAGTGGCGTAAAAAGTTGGCAACACAACCAATGCGCAGAGTGTGGCGCGGTTGTCTATGGGCGGCGGTGTTCTCTTACCTCTGAAAGATTTTCAAATTATGAATATTCATAAAAACATAGCAGTTATTTAATATTATTAATTTAATTGTAAGCTTTTCATCTCGTTACCGTGCTTAGCAGAATAAATGTGTCCGATGAGAATTCATAATGAGTAACATCTTGTAGTAAATCATTTTCGCATACATTGATATAACTTAGTTTTTGTTTGTCTTTGATTCAATTTGAAAACGTTATTAGATAAGCAATTGTATGTCCGTTATGAATATATAAGAAATAAAAAAATATTTTATATGCTTACAGACATTTTTATAGATGAATCGTTCGGCTTATAATGAATTAGCGAATGTACACAATTAAATTTTTTCATAGCTAATGAGACAAGCAACACAAAGGCAATCTGTTACATATTGTAAATTAAGCAATATATTGTAGGTTTATTATTTTAATCTTTTTTATTTTTCGAAAAATCATTTCGCGTTTTATATAGCTAGATTGTTCTCAAGACATTTCTTGACATAGTATGCCGAGTTGTATATTGCCTACGATTATATTTTGATTATTTCAAATTTGTATTTTAGCCGAGTTCAATTTATTTTCTATTGGATATTATTTTGTTTTAATATTATGTTGATTGGAAATATTTAAAACATTCGTTTACACCTCGGCGTGAAACGGTACGTGCACTGTGTTTCGCCAAGTGTGCGAGGATAACGGATGCCCTTCTAAGTGTCACTTAAGTGACGTAAAAAGCCGACAACACAGCCAATGCGCGGATTGACGCGGTTGTTTATGGGCGGCGGTGTTCTCTCATCATGTAGGAGGCCCATCTGCTCCGTTATCCGCTATAGAATAATAATAAAAAAGAAATTAGAATCTACAATGACACATAGATGTTAAACAATGACCGAAATGTTTTTTTGGAATAATTTCCAGTTCATTTTATTAAATTCATTTGAATTTATCTACTTACTCATAAAAGTTTATCAATAATTTTAAATTAAATACAAGTTAACTATAGCGTTTTAATATATTAAAATTAAGTTTGGTTACATTTAGTTTTTTATTTGTATAAAAATATTTTTATAAGTTATTGTAAATAGTTTAGTTAATAACTATTATTTACTACTATATTTAATTAAATTTTAATAACTATTATTTTTCAATAGTTGAACATTATTAAATCAATAAAACAAAACCAAGACTTACCCATTTTTGCAGTGAGTTGCCTCTCAAAATGTATTTCTATCTAACCTCTATTTCTATTTATTTCTAAACGGTGACGTCTGTTTTTACAAAGAGTAATGTCAGTATGCCTGTCTGTTAGGAAATATTACTGAAACTGACAATTATGTGTTTGCACCTACCTATAGAAGATTTTGCATTATACTCTTGTATGTGCTCTATGGCGGTGCTCTTTAATCGTCCCATTTTTTAAACTCCTAATTTGTCCGTTGCGAATACGATACTAAATGTATCTATACACATTTCTAGTGCAAATGGGTGTACTGTCTCTGTGAATAATTTCCTGGGATTTTGTATAAAACCTCATTTTGTTACCATCTCGGTTCTATATATATTAATATTGTTTAATAGACAAAGGTACAAGAGCTGTTAGGTTTTTCCAAATATTTCTCTATTGTATTGATTGTAATAAATGGAAATTTATAATACATGTATATCCTACAGCAAAGCAGGTTTTCCTAATCTCTATGATAGGAATATACTCGTCACGTATAGTGGTGATGCGTATATTTCCGGGCGGTAATAAAAGACGATATCTTTGTTTTATTGATTTCGTAATAATTAATTTATATTAAGTCAGAAAATGGCATTTCTTTGAGCTTTTTTACACTTTGATTCCGTGGAAGAGACTGGAGAAACTTTTTTTTAATTCACTACTATGCAATGTTTATACTCTACCCTAAAGGGATTAGTTTTAATCCAATGTTGGATATCAAGGGAAAGTCCATTTTGTTTGTATGCATTCATATGGCTTGAACTGTATTAGTATTACACTATCAGGGGTTATGAAACTTAATTGTATGATAGTTTTATTTTCGACTATAAATATGGATTTATGTATGTCCATTAAAATACATAAATTAGGTAATACCTAATTTTGAAGTTTTATTTTCATTACAATCTATTTGATTCACCCATTTATCTATTATATAAAATTTCTCGTGTCAGTTTTAGTTACCATTCTCCTTCGAAACAGCTGGATCGATTTTTATAAAAAATTTGTATGCACATTGAATAGGTCTAAGAATCGGCTACTATCTCCTGTCATCCCCTTAAGTAATACCCACACCTAACATTTTTTTTTTGGACATTTTTTTTATAATGTGGCATTTAAAAATACATAATCCTAAATTTTATACATAATCCCTTATTTCTTCATAGGGATTAGTCCTTGATAATGTATGTGGTAAACAATGTCTGCCGAGGTAAGGAAGTTACATTTAAATTACTTATGTAACTAACATTATAACATCTAAATGTAATAGATAACATAACATGTATTACATATAAATTCATGAGTAAATTGTCTCTAAATGAAACGTAAATTTTTGGATCTTTTAATTTTTCTGGTGTTTTTATTTTTCAATTTTATTATATAGTACAACCGCGCCATAATCCGCGCATTGGTTGTGATGCCGGCTTTTTACGCCACTTAAGCGATTCTTATACGGGTTTCCGATATCCTAACTGAGCGAAACGTAGTACAAATGCCATTTAACGCTGAGTATTGTTCGGCTATAGTCTAAATACACAATCAAAAAATCAGATGATAGGGTTCTGTGTGTCGCAAAGACGAAAAATAGGAAAAGAACGTAATTTATTACCATATAAACACTATTTTACGAAAGATAGAACTTAGTTTTGATGAAGTATGTATGTTTCTTATAAATGCAGTTTTGTGTTAATTTTGAGTCCGTGTGGAACCTAATCCTTGAGTTTTGTATGTAAATAAATGAAAAATTGTCTCGAATTACGTCGCGTATTTCGAGAACCTAACATGCCGTAAGTGCGAGGACTGCCTGCATTTGATATATGCCGTCCTTCCTCCGAAATGACTAAACCAATAAAGATACGTTTTAAATTTCAATCTTTAAATTAATAATTCTTATAATTGATGAAGATGTGTCGATGGATTTTTAATTTGTATTCAATCTCTTGTAACTTTAGTTTCCCGGATACAGAATAGCTCAAAGCTGGCAGTCACGTGACCACTGCTACACGATGGGTAATGACACAATTAAATTCAAAATAATAATTTCAAACGTTTATTCAGTTTTATATACTGTATGTTATGTGTACTGATTTGAAATGTAAGCATTACATATAAAATATTTCTTATCAGAATTAATTTAAAACTCATTGACAACATTATGGGTATACAAGAAATATTAAATATCTTTACACTGAAAATTTCATCGCCAAAACTTTTCAGTCACTTACACATTGGAAACAAATATTTACAATGTGCCTGATGGAGGAGCTCAGAGTCACTCAGCGAGCTATGGAGAGGGCAATGCTCGCAGTCTCGCTGCGAGTTATAATCAGAAATGAGGCTATCCGCAGACGAACCAAAGTAACCGACATTGCCCGCCGTATTAATGAACCGACAACCAATGGGTAAGAAAGGTTCTCTTGTAGCGACCGCGTACCGGAAAACGCAGAGTGGGAGACTCTCGCGCATCTTTCGTGGGAGAGCTGAAGAATTTGCTGACGCACAAATTTGGCCGGCTCTTCCTAACTGATACCACGGGCTCACGGAATACTGAGCATGAAACGGTACTTGTATTGTCTTTCGCAGAGTAAGTGAGGTAATCAGAGGCTCTTAAAAGTGCCGCTTAAGCGGCGTAAAAAGCCAGCAACACAACCAATGCGCAGACTGTAGCGCGGTTGTTCATGGGCGGCGTTGTTCTCTTACCGTATTGAAGACCGATCTGCTCCGTTATATGCTATACTATAAAAAAATAAAAAGTGGGACGTCCCGCCACGCGATGGAAAGACGATCTCATAAAGGTCGCGGGCAACGCAGATCGTATTAGGGCGTCTGGGGGAGGCGTATGTCCACCAGTGGACTTGACACGCTGATGATGATTTACAATATGCTCTACGTAACTAGGTTAATTTTACGGGTCAGAAAAGGCAACATAACATGAATTATTCCATCGGAATTCTTATCTGGTTTCTATAGTTACATTAAAGTAAGATTAATTAATTAATTATGCACCATAAGAAAACTGGATCTTTTAATGTTGACTAAGTGCATACTATAAGATTGTGTTTATATAGTTAATGGCGACATTAGGAACTAACACAAATTGAACTAAAATTACTTCATTACTCTAATGACAATCAACATTTTACCAGAGGTGAAACATTATTTGTAGTCTACATTTAAATTGATTGAAGCATATGCGGACGCACTAAATGGGCCGACTCATCCGAATTTATACCACGAGCTCAGAGAATACTCAACGTGACGTACTTGTACTGTGTTTCGCAGAGGATATCGGATTAAAAAATGCCGCTTAAGTGGCGTATTAAATCGTCAACTCAATGTCCATGGGCGGCAGTGTTCTCTTACCATATATGAGACCCACCTGCTCCGTTGTCCACTATACCATATAAAAATATATAACATCATTCAATTTAACGACACTAATACTGATCACTCGGCTCTGGTGCGTTTTGCTTGTTTTCAATACAATTATATACTATATAACATTACACTAACTCTCTCATAGTTACAAGTCAAAGTTGCCGGTAATCGTAAAATCTAAACTGCTATGCTTAATTTAATAGTTACATAAGCTCTTGAGATTTTTTCCTGTTATTCACATATTGGGTTTGCTTGAACATAAACTGTAGTTAGGAGCCAGGGATTCTGGTAACTCGATATCTTTTAAACTTGGCAAGTAAGAGAATGTCACACAGACTTGATGAAAAACTTTTACGAGCAAGCCGGGAGAGAAGATAAGCGACGTTCATTTTTAATTTATTAATACAATTTTCACCCGTGGGAGAGCCATGCTGAAGCATATGCTGACCCACTAATTGGGCCGGCTAACACAATACTCAGCGGGAAACGGTACTTGTTTTGTGTTTCGTGGAGTGAGGATATCGGAGGCCCTTGAAATTATGCCGCTTAAGTGGCGCAAAAAGTCGGCAACACAATCAATCAATTAACGCGCACAATGTGGCGCGGTTGGTGACGGGAAAAGAAGAGAAAGTTACTATGCTACACTAAGCTTACAGTATGATATATAAGAAAATTTGCATTTTTAACGAGTCCTCTCTTTCTATTAGCTTAAAATCAATAGAGAGAGCAGCTCCTTTATAATATCACTGTCTTAAGAACTACTTTGTACGTAAACAATTAAGTATTTCGTCATCACAGTCACTTCGCGTTGGCGCGCGACACAAGTTCGTTGGCAACAATTTAAACAGTTTCCTTTTTTGCGCGTCTTCCACTAATGTTCGCCATTGGTCGTTTTTCTGAAAGGAAAACATTACACAAATTAAATATATACATCACAGAGAATTCAAGCTAATCAAGAATAAAAGTAAAAAATTTGCACACGTTGGAGAGCCATGCTGAAGCATATGCTGACGCACTAATTGGTCCGGTTTGTCCTAAGTGATACTACGGGCTCACAATACACAGCGTAAAACGGTACTTGCACTGTGTTAGGCAAAGTAAGTGAGGATATCGGAGGCCCTTATAAGTGTCGCTAAAGTAACCAATACGCGAACTAGCGCGGTTGTTCATGGGCGGCGATGTTCCTTAGTATATAGGCGACGTCTGCTCCGTTGTCTGCTATAGAAAAAAAATCTAAGTTAACGACAACACGCGCGATTAGGTAAATCGTAACCCACTAATAATACTGACCGCTCGCGAACGAGTTACAACGCAATTAATCTATAATATGTCTTACCATAACCGCGTGCGGGTTGAGGCAGATGACAAGGGAATATTTGGCCCTCGTGAGCATCACGTTCATCCGGCCGGCGTCCGCGAGGAAGCCCAGACCCTGGCTGCGAGCCAGTGACACCACCACAACGTCGCGTTCTTGCCCTTGGAAGCTGTCCACGGTGTTCACCTCAATCGGGCTCTCGCTGCTATCGACAATAACCACATCATAAATAATTCAGGTTTAAGAACACATAGCTACCTACTACCACGATCATTTCACCCGTAGGAGAGCCAACAGACAAATTGGGCCAGCTCATCCCAAGTGATACCACGGGCTCACAGACTTCACGGCGCGAAACGGTAGTAGTACTGTTCGGCTGAGTGAGTGAGAATATCGGAGACCCTTGAAACTGCCGCTTGAGCAGTGCAAAAAGGCAGCAACCACAGCGCGGACCGCGACGCGGTAGTCCATGGGCATCTATGTTCTCTCAACATAGGAGACCCCTGCTCCGTTGTCCGCTATACCATAAAAAATCATTAAAATATCAAAGCCATTTTAAAATTTCTCTTAACTCTTTTAATAAAGAAACCTATTAATAAAAAACGGTCAATTTATAATTACAAATTCAATTTATTTATATTTAAAATATCAAAATAAAAACCAAGTCGCGAAAATTGCCAGAAGCAACATTTCGTGTTCAGTATTTCTTGTTTATAGTTAACAATAAAAGATCAAATCAGAATCATTTGCAATTTTATTCTCGCGAAGAAAACTCGAGAAAACTTTACACTTGGAATATGACTAAATGATTTAAAAACTGTCATATTTTTTAATGTAATTTTTCACCAAAAAGAAGAAACTATATGTATAAATTCTGTCAGTGTTTCTATTACCGTTTGAGAAAGTATGCCTAATAATATTACTAATGAGCTGTTTTGGCGACCAAAAAAATTTTAAAATTGTCTTGGCACATTGAACGAAAAATATATTAAATTGTATTGAATGTATACTAACGAGTCATGCTTCAAGTATTTTCGCATGAGATCTCTGTGCGCCGCGTACGGAGTAATCACTGCGAACGACAGGCCCTTGGAGCGGGTTATTTGGTAGATTGCTGACGCCAAACGAGACACGCCACATGCTTCTACGTCGTTCGCACCGGTGGAGCCTGGACAAATGTATTTATACTTAGCTTTAGTAATACCATTAATAAAAAAATACTTATTTAAAACTCATCAATACATTAATAAAACAATAATAAAAGAACCGCGGGAGAGCCATGCTGAACTATATACTGACGTACTAATTGGACCGGCTCGTCCGAGGTGATACCACTTGCTCACAGAATACTCAGCGTGAATCGGTACTTGAACTGTGTTTCGCTGATTGAATGTGGCTACCGGAGGCCTTTAAAAATGCTGCTTAAAAATCGAGCAACACAATCAATGCGTGGACTGTGGCGCGGTTTTCAATGGGCTGCCTTTTTCTCTTACCATATAAGAGACCCATTAGGTGCATTGTCCGCTATACCATTAAAAATATCCGATGATTCACGCTATCCCGAGGTTTGTAGCCAAGTATTCACCGAAAAGCTTCAAACAAATCGCCCGAATGTTTATCACTATGTCATCGGCTCAGGCACAAGAGCCTAGTCGCGTTCAAAATATTATAAAAACCTCTGTTCGGTTAATGAAGGCGACGGTCGTAGGGCTAAGTGGTTCGGTGGGCGCGGTGTGTGCGACCCATGCATTACAGTGGCATACGGAGGGAAGGAGATTAATACATGTGAATATTGTTACCTTGGCCTTTATCCCCACTGTGAATACCCAATATAAAATAGGGAGGTAAGTCAAGATCAATGGGCGATCGCGGCATAGTCTTGATTTGGCCACCATAGAACGCTCGATTCGGATAGTCCGCGATGCTTGGATGCATTCTGTATTGCTGATTTAGCAGGAGAACAGGACTCTCAGGCCATAATTCCGTGCAGGACGACAGACGTGCGAAAAGACTCTCCCCCAGACCGTGTTTCTTTGCACGCTGAAACATTCAATAGCCAACATTAAAAAATTAGCACCCTTCTACGCTTAAATTAATTTCTACAATAAACTAGATTTGATATTATACATTAAAGAATAAGCTTCGAAATTGAAGAAAAATTAAAATTCAGTAAGTTATATTCAATTTAAAAGAGTTTAAAAATAGTAGAGTCCAAATTTGACATTCAAAAAGTACATTGTATCCTCTTTTGAATAAAAATAAGTTGACGTTTATTACGAAATGATTTTGTTTCAAAAAAACACGCTTTTATAAGGACTAATTTTGCAACTGTAATGTTAGAGTTTTAGGTAAGGAGTCTTCTAGCAGAGGTAAGATTATTGTCAACTCAATATATCAACTGAAAACTCAATATATCAACTCAATATATTGTCATAGTAAAAATTTCCTAACACAGGATTTTTGAGTTGATTTTTTTAATAAAATAAAATCACATTATATTAAATTACAGCATGTACCAACTAGTGTGTAATAAAATTGGGTGCTACTGTTTAAAATGCCAAAATCCGAAAAACAAGTATTGTAGTCAAGGGACGTAGGGGTCCAACCACCACCAGTAGTTCAGAAAGTTTATGCAAATTAATAATAATGTTTTTTTTTTAGTTTTACGTACTAGAAATTTTTTATTTTACCTCCGTAATCAGGACACCTCTCAGCACATCAGTAAAAATTTTATTTAAAGATTTGTGAGTAGCGTAATTAATTTTAAACGGAATTATCATAATTGTAAAGCAACTATCTAATCAAAATAAGAGATAATTTTACAATTAATTTTGATTTTAACAATGACATTCGGACAGTAAATCAAAAAGTTATTAATATTTATCAATGATAAAACGCCTAATTTAAAAATCCCATGTTTCTTAGCTGGCCGGCCGATGGTTTTCTTATATTTGTTAGTGTTAAATGATTATAAAATAATTTAATTAATAAGCACATGATCACATGAAACGCCATCTATTGCGAGTTGTTTGAACTACGTAATAATGAGTGATTATTCTAATAACAAAAGCCTTTCAATAAATTCACTTCGCAAGCCTATGACGTGTAAATATCGATTTTATTTCACTTAAACTTTGCTTCCGCAAATTATTTAGCAGTTAGATTTATACACTTATCAAACCTGCGAGCATATATATCCAGGAAGTTGTTGCGGATCTCCAACCAGTGTGAGTCGAGTGACATCTAAAGTCAAAGGCACTAAGGTCTCCGGTTCAATGGCCTGCCCCGCCTCATCCACTATACACAATGCTATCCGACCTTTTATACTGAAAGACAAAAAATTTAAAAATTAATAAAAAATTTCCGGTAGGCAATCCAATTTAAATAGACGCAATAAAAATTAATAATAATATCAATAAAGACGAAGTTTGTAATTATTGACGGACAGATGTATGTTAGTTACTCTTTTATGCAAAAACTATTAAATAGATTTTCATGAAACTTCACAATAATATAACTTATACATCAGAATAACACAGGCTGTAATACAATTATAATTACATTATGTGAATTGGCCGAAATATACAAGTACTACATAAGACGGTAAATAGTTCTTGCCGATTAGCGTACCGTACAGGACATCTGTTGGATCCACAAGAAAATTGATAATTAATTTCAAGTAATTTGTTTATCGACGTCACATTTCAAGCCCACAATGTAGGTAACCTAACTGCTGTATGCTTGTCAATTTTACTTGAACAAAACTTTTTGCGATTGCTAATTTTTTTTTTGGAAGGGCTTTTGGGGCGAAACAGGCTCTCCGTGAATTTGATTTTTAGTCGCGACTAGCGCAAGGACGTCTCCTGCGAGACACGAACCTCAGCTTGGGCCGTCGCGGGTTCATGGCCCGCTAGAACAGCCGGTTGGAAGCTCACCGGGGCACGTCTGGCTAGCTGGCTAAGTCCACGCCTCCGTTTGGTGGAGGCGATTGTTTTAGTGGTCCTTACACAGAACCCTACCATCTGAGTTTATGTTATTATCCTCTCGGGACGCTCTGAGCTTGTATAATTTATATACAGTCAAAGCTGGATAAGCGAGACAGAGGTTTTTATTTCTCGCTAATAGATGTTTCGGGCGCTTCCTGGATATTAATCTCACTTATACCCTTTTGACTGTATTTAAAAATTTCAACCAACCCTCTCATTTTATTGTTCTGTGCACTGGAAAGCGTCGTGGCTATGATATCGGCGCGTTCGATGATCTTCTTCTCGGTGGCCATCATCCGCTCCGGCCTCATGTCTTCCCCGCCACCACTCTGACGTAACTAAACAAAAAAGATATGAATAATCTGAATAAGCCACGAGAGCAAAAAAGGTCTATATATAATGGTAACTACTATGGTGAAATCACTTTATCCTATAGGAAGCGTATGCTAACGCACTAATTGGGCCGGCTCGTTCAAAATGATACCACGGGCTCAGAGAATACTCAGCTTTAAATGGTAGTTGAAACTTCTACTGTGATTAGCTGAGTGAGTGAGGATATCGGAGGCCCTTAAAAGGTCGCTTAACTAGTGTAAAAAAGCTGGCAACACGTGCAATGTGCGGACTCTATAGCGGTTGTCCATTAGCAGTGTTCGATTACCATATAGAAGACCCATCTCCTCCGTTGGCCGCTATAACATAAAAAAGTCACTGTTCATAAGTAAAAATCTTACTAGAGCGATTCTCTCATTAAGCTGGGCTATTCGGCCTTGGCAGTAGGCAACTCTCACGGGATCCTTGGCTTCCTTCTTGGCCGTTTTCCACATATTTATCTTCGCCTCTATGTGAGATATCTGATAAAAATTATTATTTATTAAGCATTCTTATAACTTAATCTGTATTGATCCCTTTAAGGTCTTTTCACTATACCGTTTCATAACATGACCGTTCTAGTACCGCATGGTAACCCGTGGGAGAGCCATGCTGAAGTATTTGCTGACGCACTAATTGTGACGGCTGGTCCGAAGTGATACCACAGGCTCAGAAAATACTCAGCGGGAAACGGTACTTTTACTGTGTTTCGAGTGAGTGAGGGTATCGGAAGCCCTTAAAAATGCCGTTGTAAAAACCGGCAACACAACCAATGCGCGGACTGAGACGCGGTTGTTCATGGCGGCGGTGTTCTTTTACCTGCTCCACTGACCGCTATACCATTAAAAAAGGTGGTAATATTGTAGAATAACGTTAAATTTTGTTTTGTTTCGACGATTTAAAAGTGCTTGCAATAAGTCTATTTAAATAGATATTTTTTGTGATAATTGTGAAGTCTGTATGATTTGTTTCTAATACATATGTTGAGTGCTTTAAATATTTTTTCTGCATGTGTTGGGGTCTGATGTCAAAGGATTATATTCGGTGTGCAGAAAATCCTCTTTGAGGATTATATCACACAGTGAATTTCTAATGTAATGACTTACTTGTATTATTTCTAAAATAAATATATTTTTTTAAATCTTAGCTAAGCTGGCGTATACCTGTTCAGCGACTGCGGATTGCTGCGTGTCAGCAACCGGCTTTGTTGTGCTCCTTGAAGCCAACTGCTGAGAGCTGACGTCGCGGGCTCGACTGTGCATGGCTTCTACTCGACCCACGCGCACCATTTTGAATCTTTCCGCTGAAAAGCATATAAGAGCTCAGCAAAAATTCCCATATCATTGACCACTGAAGGTTTAAGAATTATATTTATGTATAAGTGGAGCCCGCAAGCGCAGCGTAGGACGACCAACCACAAGGTGGACAGACTTATAAAGGTCACCGGAAAACACTGGATGCAGGTCGCCTCCGCCAGGTATGCATGGAGGTCCGAAGGGAAAGCCTATGTCCAGCAGTGGACGTCCTATGGCTGAAGTGATGACGATGATGACAAGTAGACACGGCAGACGTCGTGAAGTGTCATGTGGTGGTACGCAACCTACTCGGGCCAATTTTGAATTTCCCTTCACTGCTCTGTTCCTATTGATGGTATCGTGATGAAAAATATACAATAACCCAGGATTGTGAATAGTGATAATACCAAATTTCATTAAAGTGCGCAAGTAATGTTTGTTTCTATAAGGAATATACAGACAGACAGACAAAAATTGTACTGATTAGATTTTAGGCATCAGTATCGATCACTAATAATCCCCTGATAGATATTTTGAAAATATACGTCATGTACAGAATTGACCTCTCTACAGATTTTTATTAAAAGTATACATTAAAAAGCGGACAACGGCTTTCCTATTGATGCTACGCCTTGGGAATAAGGCTATCGCTCCAGGCATTTTCAGGAAATCTGCTAAAACAAATTAAACGGCCTAAATAGTCCCGCTGAGTTTATTTCGCCGGCTCTTCTCAGTTCTTCTCTTACCTTTTGGTAAACTTTGGCGTATATGAAGCAACCGTATCACAACTTCGTCAATAGCTGCATTACTCGTCGCACAAATTAGTATCTTCCCTCTATCCGTCTGTTTTCTTTCGTTAGTGTTGTAGAAATACGCCATAACAATTGCGGTTATCACGCCCGATTTACCTGAAATTTTTTATGAAAATAAAAAACACATGTCACAATATATATTATATATAGACAGAATATCTTCAGACCAAGGAATATATATAACTAAATAACTTTTTTATGGTAGAGCGGACAACGGGGCAGGTGGATCTCCTATATGGTAAGAGTACCACCACTATAAATTCTTTTCTTTATAGTGAACGTTCTATATATTTTGTAGTTTATTAATAATGTACTTATACAGTGTAAACTGTATGTAACGTCCCTCGATTTAACGTCAATCTACCTAAAGCGTCAAATTCAATTGGTTTTATTTGGTTGTTTTATACACTGATACCTTTGTTTTTTAGAAATGACAAACGCTGTTGGCTTAAGGCCTTCGCAGCTTCTCGCGGACTTTTGGGGCGAGAATTGGGTTTGTACCGCGACGAGCACAAGGGCGTCTCCTGCGAGATATGAACCTCGGCGTGGGTCGTCGCGGGAAAGTTGGCCGCCTGAGCGGCCGGTCGGAAGATCACCGGGGTGGGCTTTGCGATATATATAGGTCCTCGCCTAAGTTTCCGGTGGAGGTGTTTTTAACGCGGTCCCTACACAGAACCCTACCATCTGATTTCGACACTGATACCTCTATAAAGCATTACACCCATTTTCAATGACAAAAAATGAGTAATAAAAATACCTTTTAAGTTGCCGAAACTAGTTAAAACGGCGCAGCTGTGTGCGGTCTTTTGTTGCTTTATTATCCTAGCCCGCAATAAACTCGAATGTCGGCCTTACTTTGTAATAAATGCTTTCTTTTGTTTACAAATTGGTATTACTTGCCTGTGTTGTTACCATTTGTAAGTAGAAGTCATGGAATATTTATACGTTATCATATTATTGCAATATATGAATAAAATAAGTAAAAAAATACAAAAAAATTACTGGTGCAAAACACGTCAGACAAAAATAATGGAATATACGCAATAGCGTTCAAATTAGATTATTTTTTATGTACATAACTAACACTAGTCTGAAACAAAATTTACTTTTTCTTCTCTCTATTTAATTACAACTCTTTATAACGCTATAAAATGCACAGTCGCTGTATATTTATTTTATAAATATAGTACATACCCGTTCCTGGTGGTCCCTGTACCATTTGTATATTCGGTCGGTCACCCATGGCTGCGGACACAGATGATGCAACGGCTACTTTTTGACTATTATTTAATGATGATGTCCACTAAAACGAATACTCATAATAACATACAATCATCATCATCATTTCAGCTGTAGGACGTCCAATGCTGGACATAGGCCTTCCCTTTGGACCTCCATGCATACCTTTCGTTGGCGACCAGCATCCCGCATATTCCGGAGATCTTTTTAAGGTCGTCTGTCCACTTTGTGGGTGGACGTCCTACGCTGCCTAACATACAATACTCAAATATAATGACCATTATATGGCTTTTACCATAATTAGAATACTTCATGGGACACAATTTTGTTTTACTAAGATGGAACTCTTTAAAGATATAATTAAACAGGAAAATACAATAATTTAGCTTTCTATAAAAAACCTTTTAAATTGAATATTAAATTGCGTCTACTTTTATTAATAAAAAAAAGTAATTCTCTACTTATTTGTCTAGATAAAAACAGATTCAAACCCACAGGTAAGTCCATGTAGAGACTTGGATAATTATCGTATTTTTGGAAATGTTGACGCTCAGGATTCAAAATAGCTTGAGCGAGTGGTGAGCCGGACAGACACTCCATCGCTTCAAATAACATTAGCTCCTTGTTAATGTAGGCTAAAGTCCTGCCCGTCACCAATTCACCAATTTTCAATTGCCTCAACTTTTCAGTAAATGTAGAATACAATGAAATACTAAAGAATGTGTTCTTATTATCTGAAATAAGAAGAAAATAATAACATAATAAGTGGTGTAAGAAGCCGGCAACACAACCAATGCGCGGACTGTGGCGCGGTTGTCCGTGGGCGGCGTTGTTCTCTTATCATATAGGAGATCCACCTGCTCCGTTGTCCGCTATACTGTTAAAAAAATACTGACTTCCAATAAGGGGTTCTCCATTAATCGCGTGATTTTAAGAGACCCAAATATAGAAATTTTGGCAAAAATCACGAAATATCACAACGGGGAAGGTAATTTTTTTCAAAATTTTTTTTCATCAACTACATAATTTTGATCAATGCTACATATATTTTTAGCTTTTTTTTGAAGTGGAAAACTAGCAGAAGGCTCATCTAGGATAAGAGGGCCTTCGCCCTTGCAGAGCCGTGGGTGCGTCACCGGCCTTTAAGGGATAGCTACGCTCTTTTTTTTAAAGGTCTCCAAGTCATATTGGTTTAGAAATAGCACTACAGAAAACTGATTTCACAGATTGTTGGAGATAGACATTTTTATCATGATCACTAATTTCAGAATATAAAATTATAGATACGTATATAAAGATCGATATTTGTATATAAAATATTCGAAAAATTTTAATACAATTTGTAGGTACTAAAAATACGTCATTTTGGATGGGAAGAAGCTTAGCTTCTGAAAAGACATCTGTAATGCTGAAAATGGAAGAAATTGAGGTTATTGTAGTATATACTGGCCCTTTACACATAATAGAGGAAACCTCGAGTATTAACTCCTATATTTTTTAAATATTCTCTATATAATATAGACTAGAACACTCCTATAATAACTACTAACTACTACTACTACTACACTAACTATAATACTACTATACTAACTCTCACTAGAATTGATCAGAAATTAAATACTCACTGGCTGGAGAAGGAAGTATCCTCACATTGTTTACAAAGAAAAATCTACAAATTCTGGAATGTTCCGGACCAAATTCAGCCACTAAAATGTCACCTATTCTTGGAGCATTTCTTGCTTCTGTTGTTGGCATAGTAACTAACACAAAATTACACATTTAATAATTCATCGTATTAAGTAGAGTCCATCCTTTAAGACAACATGAACTAACATAGTCAATGAAAATAAATTACATTTATGTGACAGGAAATAGTTAGAATGAGTGTATCAGCCTAATAATACTGCTTCACAATAAAAAATATTTCTTTTTATATCTTAAAAACGCCGCGTAAGTGGCGTAAAAAACCAGCAACACAACCAATGCGCGGACTGTGCCGCGGTTGTTCGTGGGCAGCGGTGTTCTCTTACCACATAGGAGACCCACCTGCTCCGTTTTTCGATATTATAAAAAAAGGCAAACAAACTTACCATTAACACTGAGATTGATTAACTCAAAGTATTGTTCAAGAGATGGTATGGGAGGCATATTCTCAATTCGCATCTGCAATTTTTTAGGTTGACTGCGAGTCCTGAGATGACCTTGTGACAGACATTCCCATATTTCCATTAATAGGAGATCGCCAATTAACCTAAAAAATTAAAAATATAATAATAATTATAAATTTGCCAAATAAAATCAATTAACTTTTCAAATGTATACAACTAATATTTTTACACATAACTGTTGCATTGTTGTAAAATTAATTAACTATTTCCCTCAAATAACATACCCTCGATAGTTTTACACTAGTGAATATAACCTTTAAACTTTTACACTGTTGGCAAAAACTACTTTCTATAATTGAAGGACATTTTTTTTAAATACTCTGATATATTTAATTATAAATTGACTTACTGTACATATTGTTGGTGGCTATGATATGAATTAAACTTAGCCAAAGGAATATTATTATGCCCCAATATTGGCGGAGGTTCTGTATTAGTTACTTGCTCATCAAGCCAATGTGGATTCCATCTTAAAATTTTTAACAGAGTAATTTTTCCTAGTGAAAATATTGACTTTTTACAATTGTCAACTAATGTACTTTTTATATATTTGATTTCCTTCATTTGATTCCCGGGTTCAATTTCAAATACATGCACCTCTGGCAGTCTTTCAGAAAATCTAACTTTTTTTCTTTCTTTATGTGGTAATGGATGAACTTTTGATACTGGCTTTTGAAGAAAAGTGAGATCTCTGGCCATTAAAGGCTTAATTGCCTTTACTTGTTTATCTGGTGCTATTATTACTTTCTTTGACTTTCTTCTCGATTTAGGCTCTGATGGAGAGGTTTGATTTTCTTTATGATCTGATTTCTTTTTAATTTCTTTTTCTGATGTCTTATTAGACTCTTCCTTGTTTTCCTGTCTCTCTTTCTTCTTTTTAATTTGAATATTGTGACTTAAAAATTCACCACGGTTTTGTTTCGTGACTTTAATATTATTATGACTTCTTGTTGTAGTGTCTTTTTTTGAGGAGGTAGTAATTTCAGATTCCTTAAGTTTTGTAGCAATTTCTTTTAATTTTTTCTTACGCTCATCTTTTTGTGATTTACTAATGCTATTTTTAGATGAATGCTTTCTATCCTTGATTGATGAACCCTTTTTATCCTTTTTAGCTGGAATGGAAATAAATATTACCATTACATATATATATATATATAATGTTAAGTATAAATTGTATGCAGCACAAATTTTGTAAGACTTACATTCAGTATGAGATGAGTGATGTGGTTTTCTTTTAGATGGCTGGCAAAGTGGTTCGATAATCTGAATTTTCTTAACAAGCGGTACATCAACATTATATGAACAAGTAGCTTTTTCTGATATACTTATATCATTTGGTTTAGCACTATCAGTATGATCAACCATGACAAATTTCACTTGAGAGGTGCAATTTTCAGCGTTCTCTTTACATGTATTTTCTATTAGTTGTTTATTTCTATCGATACAATTTATGTCTTTAACCTGTGTTGTTGCTGCGGTTGGTACTAAGCTGATCAAATCCTCATAATATATATCATTGTCATAATCACTAAGCTGAACATCATCTAATTGACGATAAGAATTGTTCTTTGAATTTGTTTCCTTAATAGGCTCGTTATTTTCTGTTGACAATTTTGTAAATGTTTTTCCAGGGGAACTTTGTGAAAGCCTTAAATACCAATTTTCTGATTCACTATCGCTGTTACTATCTATTTCTATTGGTTCCTCAATATCTCCTAGATACTCTTGCTTAATTGAGAAAGCATCAAATTGTATTTCATCATTTTCAAGTTTCATGTCTTCAGAAAGTATTTCTTGCTTAACTCTATTGGATCTATCTTCTATTGGATCTAACTTTTTTTTCTTTTTCAATATAGGGCCTTCCAAACATTCAACATCACTATCTGTTAATGTGCAATTAACAATATCTATGTTTTCACATTTGGTGTGATCTTCCTTATTTAACTTTTCTTTCTTCACTATTTCAAGAATTGGATAGATTCTTTTATTTAAATGTACTGTACTGTTTTCATCTTGGTATTGAATTCTGTTAATGATGGGAATTTTCTTTTGAATTTTTATCAGTTTAAAAATGTATTTTTCTGAGTCTTTTACATTAACAAGCTGAGCACCATCCATCCAACCAAAACCAATTATTTCATTATCACTTATTGAGTAAGGCATATAAGGATTAATCCGTTTTAAGCCTATATAAACACCATTTGAACTCTAAAAAAAAGAAAATATTTATATAAAAACATACAAATATATATAAACATAGGTCTAACATGTTATAATACATGCCTTTAAATCTTCTATTGTTACTTCATCATCATAAACTTTGATAACACAATGATTTCTTGATATAACCGCGCTACTAAGAATAACATTATTATCAGTCCCTCTTCCTAAGGTAACTTCTGAGCCAGTAGAGAAAATGAATTCTTCAGTTCCATAGCGTTGACGACATAACTTCCATTCCATTATTACTTACTTTTCAAAAATACTTAATGCTAACAAGTCTACTTAACTTCTCTTCTTCTTTGTCATGTATAAAAATTGGTTTCACAATAATATATACCTTAAAATAAACAAACAGAAAGATTAATAAGCCGGCAGTCAGAGCATAATATTGTTATTAAGATTTCTTCTTATTATTTTGTGGCCTCTGTGACTAGTGGTCACAATTCTAGCAGTATCAGTATGATGATATTTATATAATTAAATTAGGATTTAAGCTAAGTGCTTGTAAGTGTAACCGCCTGGTGTCTTAGCCTCGGTAGAGATTGAACAATATATTTTATTCTAGACATAGTGTTTTGTCTCTAAACAGTACAGATAAAACTTGTTAACGGTTTAACACAGTTGACCGGTTTTAAAACAAGTCAATGTCAGTTATTAAGACAATGACAGATAATTTGTCATTGGTTATTACCAGTAAAGAAAAAGTTAAAAGAGCGACCAAGGCACCAATCGTGGTACAAAATTATTACAACGTTATACGTAAACTAGCCATAATAATACCTATACCGTATTACTGAATTGAAGAAAATTAATGAAAAATATTTTCTTCTTTATTAAGAGAGCGCTATTTCTCTGTCGGCCATACGGCTCTTATAAAATATCACTATCATGACCCTTGATATACTAATGAGAGAGAGACAAAAATATTTATAATACTTTAACTAAATTCAAATCATGACTTGTTTTTAAATGTTAAATGAAGCATAGTCGAAACAGTCAGTACAAGCGTTAAAAGAAAAGTCTAAAGAGCCAGTACCTTTAACCGTAGGTATAATAACAGGACTCCTGTTCCATATTAATATTTACTTTACTACACGTTATATTTTATATCAAATTATGATATTAACATCTTTACTTATAAATTTTGATATCAGATCTTATCTTTAAGTGTTCACTACAAATACGATGATGTAAAATAGATAATTGAGATTATATTATAATCGTATATTAATATTTTATTGAAAGTTTCTTTCTCTATTTTTTCTCTTGATGTTTCATAGTGAACCAGTGCACATAAACACAATGAAGATTATTGATGATATGAAGAATATTGTTTTTCTTATTTAAGAATTTAATGAGTATCTCGAAAGTGTCAGTGGAATAATAAATTAAAAATTTAACAAAGAAAATGGCATTTGTTATAAAATAATAAAGCCGACTCTATTCAGCTTTCTCTCCCGTCAGTCCCTCATGTCTGAGGATCGTGTTGAGCATCAGAGTTACGTCGAAACGGACAAATTATCCAGCTAAATGATGCGAATAAATGAACAATCGAGTTAAAACATTTTGATAGAAAAATATAATGTGACAAACTCCAGAAAGCGTCGTAATCAATGGACTTAACGTTGGTTTAACTCGAGTTCTCAATAACGCCAACAATTGAATAATAAATTAATTATAATATAAGTTACCAAAATTAGTAAAAACTGCACAGCTATGTACCTACGTTATTTTGTCGCTAAATTATTCTAGCCCGCGTCAAAGTAAAGAAGCTCTGGAATATTGTAATATTACTTCTTTTATCACCACAATGCCTCAACATCGCAAGATATAAATAAAATAAGTAAAAAATACAACAAAATTACTGGTGCAGCAAAAGACGTCAAACAAAAATAACAGAATTAGTATGAAATAAATATTTTCTTTTTCTAATTCGGATTTTGTTTCTCCGCTTAACGATAAGTGTCTATAATACGCACAAATGCACAGTCCCTTCAGTGTCGTTACAGAGTTTACACTGTATTTGGGGATGTGCAGATAATCACTACGCTTGAACTTCACACAATGCCAACACATCTTTTTAACACACATAATTCTCCTGACAATTACTGTTTAGATGTTATTATTAAAAGAATACACAGATCAGGTTTAAATTAAAAGTATATATTCAATTACATATTACGCTAAAGAGTTTCATATTTACGTGTTTTGTGAAAGTTTGTTGAGTGGCTGCCGATTGTCGATTTTTTTTAAGTGACTAACGCTGTCGGCATAAGTCCTTGTTAGATAGTGATCGGTCTATGATCCTCATGAGTTAGTTACTCAAATATTCACTAATTGTCAATTGTCTTATTACATATTTGTAGGTTCATTATTTAATCACTTATGAATTGTTTACTAGATAATTACTTATGTATAAATTCTCAATATTGTTAGATTTTAAGACAGTTTAAATCCAATCTTTGTAACAACAACATCTCTTAATAATAAATAGTTTTTAAAAAACATAGTTTCGAATTCCACCACATAACAGCCTTTACACTTATTTCTTTATACATATAATTTCAACCCCACTCAATCATGTCAAATATTTAAGTGGTACCTCTAATCCCTCAAAAGTATTTTGTTCACCTCGGCCGGTAAAAAACTTAAAAATAATGTACAAAAAAAGCATTGGTACATTGGTAAAACGCTATCTTTTGGTATACTGGGTGAGTGTAACCACATATAAATACTCTTTTAACCGAAATTATAATAAAGTTTACAATTTAGTTAGATAAATTCATTAACATTATATACGATTTGTCATACTTATCATATTGAGATAATTTGGCATTTTTAGCATTTTTTAAGGTATCTGATTCCGTCTATCACTACTCTGTGGAATCAGCTGCCAGCAGGGGTATTTCCAAACCAATACGACTTGAAGACCTTCAAGAAATGAGCGTACATATTCTTTAAAGGTCGGCAACGCACTCGTAGAAAATCATTTAATCATTTAAATACTATTATTTTATTTACTATAATATACTATTACAGTAAAAATTATTTAACTATCTACAGAGATATTTAGAGATAGTAGATACAGATATATAAAAATCTAAACATATATTTTATGTTTTGCTATTAAAAGGAAGGAGTCCGTAAGTATTTAAATATCCAACGAACTGTGTCACCTTTTTATGGTATAGCCAACATCGGAGCTGGTGGTCTCTTATAATGTAATAGAACACCGCCATCCAAGGACAACCACGCTACCGTCCGCGCATAGGTTGTGTAGCCGGCTTTTTACAACGCTTAAAGGCCTCCGATATTCACACAAACTCAGCCAAACACAGTAGAAGTACCGTTTCAAATACCTGCAGCTATCATTTACCGCTGAGTGTTCTGTGACCCCATGGCATAATTTTGAACGAGCTGGACCAATTAGTGCGTTCGCATATGCATCAGCATGGCCCTCCCGCGGATGCGACAGTATTAAGACACTCGTCCGCCCACCGTTAAGTCATTCCAGACACCGAATAAATTATATTTGTCCGGACCGGGATTTGAACCCGATACTTATACTTATACTTCTTTGCTTCGTGGTAGACTTATGAAATCACTTAGCTACGACTTCTTAGCTACTTAGCTCTCTGACTTATAGAGGTTTTGGCTTTATACTGAAACACATGACTGTTTTTAATCAATGGTGGTTTGTGTTTTTAAAACGGACAGCTAAATTTTATTCCCATTGTTCACATTCAAGTTGGTGGTTATGTTATTATAATGAAGGGTGCATCATTTAATGTCAGTTGATAGAGCTTTTGTCCGTAAGGATTATTTTATGCGCTGCGCAGAGAAAGCTCTGGGCGGGCGGCGGGACGGGCGGCAAACGGTGGGCGGCAGCGGGCGGAAATAGCGACAGCAGAGCAGTCGGCAACCTCACCGCAACCCAGCGCCCGTGCGCTCCCAACCTCATACATCGGAACCCGTGACCCTTTGTACATCGAGTTCAATAAACAAGACTCTGTCGATCTCACCCTCGGAACGTTCACCATTTTTAAACGAACAACTCATTGATAAATTTAGTGCAAGTGTAATAACAAGTGGCGTAACCAAGTATACCTGGAGATTCTGGTCACCTGTTCCTCAAATCGCACGTGGTGGAATCGATAGACTTTTTGGTGTATCCATCTCAAGGTCACAGCGAGGTAAACAAATTTCATTCATTTAATAACTTAAGTTTGACTAAGAGCGAATATTCAATTAGAGAGCTGCTTCGGCTTTCTTATTCAAAAAGGATTACGAACTTTTGCATCGATTCGTATAAGTGCATGACAGTCGGTGACCTATTTTCGTAAGAGCTCGAAAATACAGAGTTTGGCAATACGTGCGGTATGTTCGACTAATTAAAACTTTACAAACCTTTCTTTGGATCCTTGAAGGAATTTACCAAAATTATTACATTGAATTTCACCAACTATTATGTATAGATAAACTTTTTACGAGTTTTCTAATTGCAGGTGAAGGAAAAGACAATTGACTACATAATATAAGATATTTAATTAAATAATGGTGCTAATTTAAAGTGCAGCATTAACTTTAACGAATAATTATTGGCCGTTGCTATTGTAGCACGGCATTCGCAGCATCGCGTTTGACCCATCCAGCTAAACTAACATTATAAAAGCAATAAATTGTTCTAAAACTATCGTCTATCCAAAAAAAAAATGGAGAGCAACATAGGCTTGGCTATTGGCGCGCTCGTCCACGGGAAGCGGTGCTCTCTTACCATATAGGAGACCCACTTCCACTGTTGTTCGCTATTACATAAAACAAGAGATGTAAAGCCGAAGCACGTCACTAGTATGATTGATTATAATTTCAATATTGTTTTTTTTATACAGTATAGCGGATAACTGAGCAGGTGGGTCTCCTATATAGTAAGAAAACAGCGCCGTCCATGTACAACCGCGACACAGTCCGCGCATTGGTTATGTTATCGGCTTTTTACGCCACTTAAGTGTTATTTTTAAGGGCCTCCAATATCCTCACTCACTCAGCGAAAAACAGTACCGTTTCACGTTGCGTATTCTGTGAGCCCTTGGTATCACTTCGAACGAGGCGGCCCAATTAGTGCGTCCGCATAAGCTTCAGCATGGCTCTCCCACGGGTGACATTGTTGTACATATTTGAATTGATGCACTCGAAAGACTGGAAGTTATCAGATCTCGTGCATGTGTTGGCCGTTGAGAGCTTTCTTTGTCGTGAACGGTCTCTATGACACTTAGCTTTGAGAACTTAAGTGTTTGAAGTTAGAAAACATTGTACTCGTATAGTCTTTGATAATTGTTTAATAGATTGAATTATATGCTTTGTTCGATGCAAAATCTATACTATTAAGAATTGTATTTATGAAATTTGTATAGTACTCATCTGAAATATAAAAAAGCTCACTGAACACTCGGCGTGAAACGGTAATTTTACTGTTTTGTAGAGTGAGTGAGGGTATCGGAGGCCCTTAAAAGTGCCGCTTAGGCGGTGTAAAAAGACGGCAACACTACCAATGCGCGAACTCTGGCGTGGTTGATCATGGGTGGAAGTGTTCTCTTACCATATAGGAGACCCACCTGTTCCGTTGTCCACTTTATAATAAAATAAAAAAAATACTTTTTCAGCTGGATCGCTTACTAATTGTATAGTTATAAAGATAATTATCATATAGACACAGAAAAGTTTCAATTTAACTGGCATACTGTATTCAACGTGTTAAATTATTAAATAAACCAGTTTTATCCGCATCAAATTATCTAGACTCTAGAGAAACAATAACTTATATTGATATTGAACATAGATATTTAATTATTAAAATTTCATTTAAATTACTATTAGGGCCGTACGTATCGGTTAAATGTTTGCCTTATATAGTTTTGATATATTAAAAATGGCGTTCTCAAACATTCCAAATAGCTTTCATTTTGATTAGAAACACAATGATTTATGTGTTTCATAGTTCAAATCACAGTACCTACTTGGAATTAAATCTCAACACTCTCAATACATTCAAAACCACAATAAAAACAAACAAAAATATAATGTAGAAACTTGAGTAATCGTAAAAGTACAACGAAACATAGAATATAGGAAAGTAGGTCTATTGGCGACCTCTGGGTATCTAATATTGATCCAGGCCGACTGTACTTTGAAGGCTCGATTTAATTGACTGCTTTAAGACATGAATTTCAATAAAATTTACCTATCTGATCAATGTCTGTGAATATATATCCATTTCTTGTAACTAAATCTTATTAAAGAAGGTCTTTTAAATATAATTATATATTTACTTGATTTTAGTAAAGTCCTCAGGTATGGCGAGACCAGGGACATAAGGATTCATTTTCATATGGAGGATATTATAGATTCCAAATTTATTTTTGTGGTGAAAAAAGACAACGTGGTTCCGACGGGACTTGAACCCGCGATCTTTGCCTTTATGGCAATGCACTAACCAACTGAGCCACGGAAGCCGTGAACCAGAACCAAGCTGAAATTACTTTACAAACGCCATTTAAGACAAATAATAATAAATGTAATTTTATTTTCGCTACAAAAATAAATTTAGAAAAAGTTAACATCAAATTGCTTTAAAAATAAATATTTATTATAGATTCCAGTTCAAATTGAATAGGTACATACATAAGACAGGTCAGCTATACAAAATAAAGTAGTGCATCAAAGCTACGCTAAGGTGGTACGAAGTTCGCCGGGTCAGCTAGTTAAAATAAAAACTGCGTCATTGAGGACAAATATTTTTTATTAAACTAGTCTTCCTATTGAATGTTCTTTTACGATGCATGTCTTACGAGCACACATTAATGTAAATAAAAACAAATATTTCACTGAGCGCAGTTTTTAACGCCAAAGTTTTTCTATATTATTAAAGATTTTCGTTTTCTTAAGCATTTAGCACGTAAAATGTAATTTTTTAATACAAAACAATTATTATAACTTATTAAATTTTTTTATAGAATAATAATTATTTTTAATAGCTATTTTAATAAAAAAAATAATGGTTTATATAATCATTAATATATAATTAATTATATAAGTAGTAAATTATATCTTTTAAATATGTATTTAATTAAGTTTAATGTTTAATGCTGATGTATAATTAAGTAGAATTAAACTTTATTTATATGGTGAGTGAATTTTAATTCAAATTTATAATATTTAATATGGTTAATCACCAAAGTATTGTACCCAAAGTAATGAAAACGAATAAAAATTAAATTATCAGATCGATTGCGAACCTCGAACATTAAATGGTTGTAGTTCGTGACGATCTAAGTAAAAGATTTGAATTATTTTAGGCTCCACAATTTAATACTAAAACCGAAAATTTAAGTACAATTTGAAACATGCGACAAACTATAATTATAAATATACTTTGATACCTTTTACTATAAATTGGCAGTATTATTGTAGTAATCAATGCAGCGTTATTAAATAGAAGAAATAGAAATTTTCATCTGAGCACACGTCTTTGGTGTGAATATATCCGGAAGTAAGCACAGTTGTATTATGTACAGAAGGACACACGTCTCAATATTCCTTAATTTTACTAACAGCCGTAACATCCGTGGTGTCCACGCCTCACAAAGGATTAGGCTTGGCCGATGTTCAATTTCATTTACCATGACAGACATTTCTGATTCTATTTAACTGTTTTCTTTACCGTCAATAAAGTTAACCTTAAATATCTGTAGCTAACCATTTCTTTTTCTTAGCCATGAAATAAATTAAAAATTAAAATAAATCAAATTATTAAAAAGAGGGTCGTCGTCAAACATATATCTTATTTGTATCAAATGAATACCTGTTGCGCTATATTATTCGGTTTTATTTGAATTAGAGTTTATAGAACCGTATTATTATACACCCAAATAAGCAATATCGTAAAATAATTATGCTATCAGTCATCAATTAATTAATAAACAGGTATGACGTTTGTCAGAAGGCGAACGATATTGATCGCGCGGCCCGCGGCTAGAACAAAGGAGCAGGCTGCCCTGGATATAGGCAGATAATAAATTGCTTTTTTTCCAAGAAATCTCTCTCATAGCCTGTGGAATTATTTTGCTATTATCATTTGGAAAATTAAATCTAATGAACAAGCCTATTTGATTACTATCAAAAGTAATGCACTCTATTTTTATCAATCAAACTATTAGACAAGACGTACAAAAGATATATACATTTAGAATAAATGTGTATATCTTTAGGTAAACTGAGGCTATATTTTTATTATGTTTCAATTAAGTCACATACAGTACAAATTACTTAGTCATTCAAAAATACCGGAATCAAAGACCGAAGACGTATTTTTTTACAGGTGTTTTTTTACAATGTTTTTACAATCCTATGTGGTAAGAGAAAACCGCCTCCCATGGACTAGCGCGCCACAGTGCACGCATTGGTTGTGTTTACGAAATTTAAGCGGCCTCCGATATCCTCACTCACACTGCGAAACACACTACAAGTACCGTTTCACGCAGAGTATTCTGTGAGCCCATGGCATCTATCACTTTGAACGAGCCGGCCAAATTAGTGATTCTCTTTTACGGTTACTATACTTCTAACTTTCTATATGTTATGGTTGACTTCAAAGCAGTATGTTATTGAATAAAATTACCTTCGTATTAAAAATATATATAATTTATTCAGCACCAAGGTATTATATTAACATTAATCATTCAGCGGCGCCCTCATCTAACAAACCACATGATAATATTGTGTTTATGTGTGTTTTTCTGAAATTTTATTACTTTACAATGAAAATCACCGTCATACAATGTTTACGGTATAGGTTTAATATGCGAATGCATTAATTCCATCAAATTTATGCGGTTTGATGGTTCAAAACTGTAACTAATTTAGAACTAAAATTAATTTATACGTATTTTTATATACTTTAACCAGGATTCGAAAATATTAATTTATGTGTCCTGGTTGTCGCGGTGTAGGTAAAATAAAAAATTATATAATTTTTTTTCTTGCCCTCTATTAGCTGCTTAATATAATATAGTTAAAACTGTTTTTTTTATGGAAACAGTGGCGGACAAGCAGACGTCTCACCTGGGATAGCACCCTTAGCCATTGCAAGGCCGCGGGTGCGTTGCCTGCTTTTCTACCGCTCCGGACAACTATAAGATTATATTTAAATTAATAATTTATTCGCTCTCTGGAAGGACTTGACAGTAGCCGAGCGACTGTCTTAATATTGTCACTCTCATGGTAGAGCCATGCTAAAGCATATGCTGACGCAGTAATCGCTGGCTCGTCCGAAGTGATACCACGGGCTCACAGAATAATCAGCATTAAAAGGTACTTGTACTGTGTTTCGCAGAGTGAGTGAGAATATCGGAGGCTCTTAGAAGTGCTTTAAAAAAAGATCTTTTTATAATCCGAGAAAATACCTATCCAGGTAAATTCTTTTTTTGAAGGGTCCCAAGTCGTATTGGTTTTTACATATTGTTTTACTTTATTTACAGAAAATATTGTCTTATAAATGCGTTATCTTAAAAATACTTAAGTTTTCTGCACTTAATACACATGATTTTCTTTTCCCATAAAGGGATTTCTAATTATGTAAACGTGATGTGCTGGTTTATATATTGAATTCACTAAAGAGCTTACATTAACCGGACGCAAACTTCGCTCGTTTCCTGCTGTCTATTTTTATACACATCTTACGTGAAAAAAACTCATACAAAATAAAATTAACCAATTTTTTTAGAAACCCATTAGATAATTCAGAATAAGAATTGTAATAAAATAGAAAAATTTACATTTTATGCGTTTCTAGGTAATGCATAATGATTTTTTAAATTATCAAATCATAGGGCGAAAAGATTTATAAAAAAAGGAAAATAATTATAAATATTTAGCCAAAAGCTCTTGCCTCCACAGAACACTATTTGATAAAAGATTTCTTATCCTTACAAGAATGCATTGATTTTTTGTATAGACAATCATTTATTTCTATTTCACTGCACTGAACCGCGCTTGTCGTTGGCAGAATGAGGTGACAATTATCAAAATTGCCGCGAAGGAGCTTTCGTGATTTAATTACAGCTGTAAATAGCTTCATCAAACGCACGAATAAGCTATACGAATGCCGAATGGCCCAATCTCGTTAGCATTCCACATGACGCCTTGCCAACTCCATATTGTTTACTCAACGTATTTTATCAAGGTTAAATATTTTTTATCATTCCGTGCGGAAGCGATCATAAGATATTACTATAAAAACTTTTACCCTATTTACTTATGTTGAAAACAACTTTAACTAATATATAATCTAAGTACCTAAGTTGATTGAGAGTAATGGAAATGATCTATTATCAATAGAATTAAAATAATCTATTATTATGTGAATTATTTATGGTGATGATGAGAAAATTATTAGTTGTAACAAATTTAAACACAAAAAAGCCAAGAACTGGAAGAGCCTTGTTGTTGTATATGCCAACCCACTAACCGGGCCGGCTCGTCCAAAGTGATACCACGGGTTCATAGAATATTCTGCATGAAATCCGAGATTTACTTGAAACCCTAAAAAAATACCGCTTAAGTGGCGTAAAGAACCGGCAACACAAACAATATGCGGACTGTGACGCGGCTGTCCATTGACGCCGGTGTTGTCTTCACTCTTGGAGGAGGAGACCCACCTGTTCCGTTGCCCGCTGTAGCATAAAAAAAGAAGTAGAATGACAATATTAAATAAATGAATCGTATTTTTACTACACTGAGCATCTCTTCTGTTTCAATTCAAACATTTCATAACATTTCATAGGTTTGTTACGAATATTACGATCGTGATGTCAGTAATGTAAACTGTGCTTATAATAACGATGAATTATAGCTCTGTATTTCACTTTTCATGCAAGGAGTAATTAGTTACAGTTCCAATATGTTTAGAACATTTTCCTAGTACAGAACGAAACCTACTCTCTTATGGATAGTTTCTGCGATTTCGCACAACGACAAAGAAGGTATGGCGATTCAGTTATTGACTATGGTATATCCTACGTGACATGAAACCCAGAAACAAGTTTAAAATATAATCATATAAGAGATGAGTGACTGTATAATTTTTATAACTGTATAACCGAATGGACCGATTTCAACTATTAATTAAAAAGATCTATTCGTCAATTGAATATTAATTTTAACACGTCAAAGGTTCTTCAAAAATATATAATAATTTGATGTTTAAATCGTTGAATACCAGCGTAATACTTTAACTGTGTTTTGAATGAATAAGGATACCAGATACTCACATAGTAGCTTGCAGCATGTGTCATAAAAAGTCGACAACCCAAAAAAAAAGTGGGGATTGCGGGGCACCATTGCATGGGCGGCGATGTACGCTACAGGAGAATCAGTTTCCTGTAGACGTATTTCCAAACCAATACTACTTGGGTACTATACCTTGAAGGTTGGCGACGCATTCGCGGCTCTGTAAGGGTGATGGGTGTCCACAATCCTTATAGGGACACGCCATAACTCTCATGGGGTGGTGGTGTGTTATGACGGAGAACCGCTTATCCTAGATAATCTTCCCGCTACTTTTCCACCGTTTCCATAAAAAAAGGTGATCTGTCCCGTTTCACGGTATTTGTACTGTGTTTCGCAGAGTGAATGAGGATAACGAAGGTTCTTAAAAAGAGGCGTAAAACCCGGCAACACAACCAAACGCCCGAATTGTGGCGCGGTTCAAGGGCGGCGGTTTTCTCTTACCATATAGAAGACCCACCTGCTTCGTGGTCCGCTATAGAATAAAAAAAATAACAACATTACAATTTTCCTTCATAGCATGGTTTTGTCATTATGATGTTAAAATTGTTATCTCTTATCTGCTAATGACGTAATAGCAGCAACATGAGTGTGCAACAAATCATTCCGATAAAATACTTCTCGTTACCTAGGTGATACTTCGCTTATTTACTTATCACCCCATTAAAAAGATACTATAACGTCTAGATTGGACATTATCATGATTTATTATAACTGCACTTCTGAAGTTGGCTCTCCCCTGAGCCAAAGTAATTTAAAACTGCACTGCGGGAAGTATTGGTTCCAATTTGTTACGCACACTCATGCTGTAACGATTGCAGTATTATGGTAATATTAAATCGAATTTTTTAATGGCACCGGTGGCAAATGAGCAGTAAGCAGACCTCCGCCCATGGACATGCCTGGCCCTTGTATATAAGGGATATATGTACGCTCTTCTTTCGAAGGTCTCCAAGTCGTATTTTATTGCACTTATGATTTGTTAATTGATATAGAAACCGAGCAATGGTCATAGCTAACATTACACTAAAGTACTATTGTTAACATTAAAGTTAGTATTGTTTAGTGAAACTATAAGGGTGCGGTTTCCGGTGTGATGAAGAAAATTAATAACTCTTATTGCAAATAGTTTATTTCAATTGAGATCGGGAGGCTGTTTTGTCAGATATTACATTTTTTTATTTATTTTTTTATTCTATAGCGGACGGAGCAGATGGGTCTCCTATATGGTAGGAGAACTCCGCCGTCCATGAATAACCGCGCTACAGTCCACGTATTGGACGTGTTGCCGGCTTTTAAGCCCCGCTTTTAAGGGCCTCCGATATCCTCACTCACTCTGCACAGTACAAGCACGATGAGTATTCTGTGAGCCCGTCGTATCATTTCGGACTTAACCAATTAACTGCCGTAACTGCTTTGGTGGCTCGCTTACAACTGATTTGTGCATGGAAATGTTCCTGTTTATATGCTCTTCTTAATTGCTATTGCTGTGTAAACAATTACAATGAGATTCAGCTCATCCAGACATTATCATTAGACAATGTCTGGATGAGCTGAATTTATTGACATTTCCCGTCGCAGAACAATATAACTAAGGAAGTAGTGATTTATCTTTCCAGACAGTTACTACAAATATAATTAGTAATCAATTGTATATACATAACATAATATAAATTGTTATTCAGACAGCTATTATCAAAAACTTTTACATCATCGTCACCTCGATGTTTGTTCTCGGCGAGCCTACGACTCGCCCCAAAAGTCCGCGTGAAGCTGTGGAGGTCTTATGCCGACATCGTTAGACATTTCAAAAAAACATGTTGAAAAAAATATATATTTGTCGTTCTACAACCGAGCGTTTTTTAAGGTATTTTGTGTCGCGCACCACCTCACTGTGGAATCAGCTACTTGTGGTCCGCCTCTCACCCGCGGCTCTGCAAGGGCTTGGGGTGTCCATGGGCGGAGGACCGCTTACCCTAGGTGAGCCTTCTTCTCGTTTGCCAAATTTCCATTAAAAAATCACGTGTCAATACGGTGAGACATTACATAGCTGACAGACATACATCGTTCTACTAGGATATATATCACTTTTTTATGAGTTGCTTATTTACCCAATATTCCTCAGGGACATCAAAATTTCTGTTTTATCTAAATGAGCCCTGAGTCCTTGACCTACTTGCTGAGGCTGTGCTGTTCCAACTTTTTCCTCTCCGCGTACCTGCTCTTTAACGAGGGACTTTTATTTATTTTATTCAGGGCTACGTAACGATTCTCCTTTTATATTTAATCGCGTGTACTTATTCGAGCATTACGTGGTCTAATGTTTAGAATTAAAACTTAGTTTAAATTAAACTAGATTTGAAAAGAGGCCAATTTCCTGCTTTTTTATGGTATAGAGAACTACGAAGAAGATGGGGCTCCTATATGGTAAGAGAACACCGCCGCCCAGGTTCAAACGCGCCAAAGTCCGCGCT
Organism: Delias oraia; assembly: GCA_018230265.1. Classification (NCBI taxonomy): domain Eukaryota; kingdom Metazoa; phylum Arthropoda; class Insecta; order Lepidoptera; family Pieridae; genus Delias; species Delias oraia. Next base: position 31,971 of record DWCF01000067.1, on the reverse strand, counting down.
TTGGTTGTGGTGCCAACTTTTTCCGATATCCTTACTCACTTCTCACACTCACTCCACTTACTCAGCGAAACACAGTAGAAGTACCGTTTCAAGTACAACTACCATTTCAACAGGATATACATATTTTGTACGGGGGAACAAAATCTTATTTGATTTTTAAAATCACGCACTATGAACAATTGAATTTCTGTAACGACAATGAAAATGGCTATTATGAGCTTCAGAAAACTTAAGCGTAAAATGTGAGTATCGTCGGAAGTGAGGTGCTTGGCTGGTTGCCAACACTGTCACACTGATGTTAAACGGAATCTTTTTGTTGCAGTTTGCACTTCGATTCGACTTTTCTTTGACATTTAAAGTTCAACTATAGCGATAAACTCATTTGGACTGGAATAATAGGCAATCCAGACTGAACCCAATGAAGTAAATATTAATTATCTAAGTTATTACAGAATACTCAGCGTGAAACGGTACTTGTGGTGTGTCGCAGAGTGAGTGAGGATATCGGAGGCCCTTAAAAATTACGCTTAAGTGGCGTACATAGTTAACACAGCCATACATACACAGTACATAGTTAAGTCTCTAAAATTAAGAACAAGTGACGTTCCTAAGTGATTATGTAGTGCTTCAATGTGAATAAAGATATATTTGATTTGATTTTTAGATACCAATCAAAATGCGTCTTTATCTTTCTCATAAAATGTGTGCATTTATAGCTCTTGAAATAGCTCAGTGAGAGTAATTAGAATTGCAACATCATTTGAGCCAAGTTTACGCTTTCCATGTCAATAATAGCAAAGCAGGTGACGCGTAGTCTATACTCGGCCAGTGGTCTGGGGGGATGCCAGTCCGGCCTGCCAACTGGGTCTAGCCGTATGCACTAACCTTGCTGCATTGGTTTACGTTTCGCGTACAACATTTTCACATTTATGTATTAAATTCCATTTGTCAGGGACTTTTTGAAAGTCTCGTAGCTAAAAGATTTTATATACCTACCACGAAGCGAGTGGTATCGTGATCGAATCCCGGTGAATATCGGAGGCTCTTGTAAAAAGACGAATAACTCTCACAAACTCTAACAAATGCGTGGACTGTGGTTCGGTTTTCCATGGACAGCGATTATCATATAAGACAACCACAAAAAAAAATTATGAACCGTATTGAAATTTATACTGGTTTTGAGAATAGACTGTGCTACGGTGTTGATATTTTATGTGTTTTGTAAATTTGTTTATTTTTATCAATTTTAGGTTTTGTTATTGACAAAACAAATCTTAGCACAAAAACTTTGCTTTAAATAACATAATCTCACTCGTCTACTACGTTCTTATTCCTTCTCCTTCATGGTCTTCATTTGAGAAATCTATAAATGGTCGGTCTACTAATTTCCAACCATTAGTGTTGCCCAAATGCAAGACTTAGTCACTCTTGGTTATGCGCCAATACACCTGGTATTGGTCTTGGTCTTGCTATTGCAGTCCAAGTCTTTGTCTTGGTCTTGCAAATCTTGAAATTGCCTATTAGACTATTGATATTTATTCAAGTTTACTTCAGATCTTAGAAAAACCTATCAGAATAGGAACACTTTGAGATTGAATTAGCATAGCCATAGTAAAGACAAACCAGGTTTATTAATTTGTCTAAAGATTTAATGAGAAATTCCAAAAATCACTGCCAAAAAATAATAGCTGCAAGACGCAAACTTCTTGTTCTTGCTCAAGTCTTACACGGTCAGTCTTGGTCTTGCTAAAATTAGGCGGTCTTGGTCTTAGACTTGCATTTGGGAACCCTACCGACCATTCTATCCTAAGACTATATCAAACTGTTAAATAAATACATACCAACCACAGATAAAACAATTTCATTATATCATCATGTATCATTGAGGTGTCCAGAAACGCAGATGAAAACCATAATGTTCGAATAGTTGAGTTTGTCATAGATAAAAATACATATAGAATAGGGATTAAGCCTGGCAGAGCAGAATTTAATCCGACCTTGCTCTTCAACGTTATTTCGGTGGCTGATATTTTATTCATTATTATTGAAGGTCTTCCAGACACGAAATTGTACGAAGTAACGTGACTCAATCAGAGTGTAATAATATCATGACGGGTCATCATACACGAAAAAGATCAATGCTCGGATACTTAATTTTATTGAAAAAATGCCAAATGTATAAGTACTTTAATTTAATCAAAAATAATAACTTTAAATAATATATTTAATTATTAAAATCATATAATAGAAACGAGATACCACGTGATCACAGTACGTAGTCGTTAATGTAAATTTATGGCTGAAACCACAGACAAGTAACACGGCATTTCCAACATGTTACGCACATCATAATTATTCACTCCTATGAATTATAAACAAATTAGAGTCAATTTTGTTTTGTCAAATTAACGATGCCATCCTTGCGATTGTACACATTAAAACATGATCGTAATTGTACCTGCCTATAAATTATTGTATAGAAGAAATACTACCATGTGCGTAAGATTTGTAAATAAATCTATTTATAGTAAATAATTTATATTTCACATGAGTGTGATTCGAAACAGCGACCACTATAAGCTTAAAAATACTCATCGAATGATGGATTAAATATAGAAATGAGATTGAAGTGCTTATAAACAACTGTGCAAAAACATTTTTTATTGATGTGATCAGTAATGGCTTCGGAGGATCATAATATTTAATTATTATCGTTCAGGCCTTGAAGACCTATCAAAAAACTCACACTAATGCAACGCTAGACGCTTCTTCCGTAATAAAAGTAGTGTAATTGAATACAAGCTGAAAATAATATGATAAAAAGGAAATTAAAGGCAGTTTAAAAACAACACTGATTTTTCCAATGTATATAACTATGTTAATAGCACGACCAGTGCGTCCGAGACATTTTGAAAAGTATAAAAAAAACATCAAAAATAGATAATTTGTTCATTTCTGCAAATGCAATTCTAGGCATTGGTTCTAGCGCTGTAGTCGTTTTATTTTTTTCACAAAGAACGTAGTAATTTTACTTTTACTAGATTTTATTGTGAGTTTTAACCACGTCATTATTGATCACACTGAACAAATTATATATTTTCTTTTAATTGTGCATATTGCCGAACAGTTAATGCTAAAACCTCCAACTTTACATATCAAACCTCGAAAGTATATAGTTTTTATAAAATAATAAAATATATATATAATATAAAACATGACATGTTGTTGCTATGGCGCCAAAATTCCTCTTCGATCATATATCCAAGATGCCATAGATACGTCAACTTTTTGCGGAGGTTTAATAGATGACATTATCTGTACCTACTCATATTGTGTTCTCTATGTGTTTGTCTTTGGTTAAAATGTTGGCTCATTATTATTTGTATGAATTTTGTTTATATTTTAGCTCAATTCTCTGTCGTTATTTAAATAAATATCATTATTCTGACACTGGTAAAATTGTGATCTTAAATTGTGTTACAGAAACTATAATAATAAGAAAAATAGATTTTGGTATAAATTCGATATTAATATCTAGTTAAAGAGGGATTTTTTAGCCAGAGACAAAAAACATAAAAAAAAGTTTTTGCTTCAGATTATTATTTTTGAAAATGTGTTTTCTGTTCATTAAAATTCAGGTTGTATTATTAAAAAAATGCAAATTAACCAGCCCGTAAGTTCCTTATTCAGTTTATTTTAGGTAGTCAAAGGAATACCGCAAAACTGGGTTCTAAAGTGAACGTTTACCTCATTTAACTGCCATCCCAGGTTGTCGACAATGGATAAACATTTTTGAATGAGCTTAAAAATACATAAACATGACACGGAATACTTAATAAATCTTACTGAAAACAATATTTACAGAATTCTTTAGATCTCAGGTTTAACGCATACATCTTTTCAAGTAATGTAATGATAGATTTTAGTACATTTGTTTCATTCGAGTTTTTCTCTAAGCATTCTTCTTATACCATATTGACGTAATACTCGAATAAATATTGATATTTTGCAGAAAATCTTTACAGTGCGAAAGTGGGCTTATAATAATTTAATTGATTTTTAAAGGAACTGGATACAGATAAAATCGAATTAATAAACAGTTTAATAATCCGAAAATACATGAACCGAATTTGATATCTTGCTTTTTATTAGTTAGATCGTAAAATAGAAATCTTGAGTATTTTATTTATGTGTATTTTAATGAAAATCGAATAAAATGTTCAAATTCGTTTTTAAACGAAATTCTCAAGATATTATAATACAATTATTTCTTAGACATTTATTAAAATATACTTCTTGTTAAAAATTAACTTATCCTTTCGCGCTATTCTTTCAGTTACAGAAATCCTGAACGTCGTAAGGCGCTTTGTAAATTTATCCATACTTCGTAACAATTTTGCAGATTAAAAAACACTGTACAACTGCGTAAAACTTCACCGGATCGGCTGCTTGCCAATGTATCGTAAATTGGCAGAATGGCTCGTAAATTTTACCATTATTGATGGTCATTAAATTGGAGACTTCATGAGCGCAGCGCAGTGACACAAAGCGACATTTTCCGTAACATGTTATTGTCATTTACTGCTTAGATTCAATATTTAAATAGGTAGAAATAATTAATTCTCACATACGATTATAAATTAACATTAAAATTATATATATAATTGTAAATAAATGTATATTTGTGTACATATTATAAATATAATATGAAATAGAACATGAAATATGGATGGCAGTTTATATATTTTCTTTACTTTTTAACCACCTTCTAATAAAATGTATAGTTATTTCTATTTGAACATATCAGTAGCCAGTTATTCTGAGACGCTTTGATAATGAAAGAGATTTTGAAAAATAATTTTAACGGAAAAGTTCATTAACGAAAAAAGCGACACGCTCAATTTACATAGTTAACCATAAAGACTTCTTAATGGCGCTATAAGATAAAACTCTACGGTTTTGAAACAGGAAATGAGAAGATTTCTCTAATAAATTAAACATTTCCTGTTTTATTTTTAAATCTCCGTCAACATAATTATGAAAATTATTTAAATTTACACATTTAATCCGAATTACGATGAGAAAACCAAGATTGCCGGATGATATAAATTGTAATATGAATTTATAGTTGTAAACAGTATATTATTTTACACCATCAGACTTTAGTTTCAAAATAAATCGCTATATGCTTTGAAGCCATTGCTCTGTTCCAAAATAAGGAAACCCAATGATTTGAAGATTAAATAATTACTCAAATAAAATTGCAGCTTCATTGATGTTTCTATAGAAACTTAATTCGTTTAGCGTGAAATGGAAGCAAAATGTGAAGAGAACAGCGAGAAGCTTTTAGACATTTTTAAACGAATTGGGTCAAATTTTGTTCGCTTTTCAAGTACGTTCTGGTCCAGTGACGTGATCTCAACACTTGAATCTTACGTCACTTCTGCAAAATAGTGAGCCACGTCAATCCTCTTGCATTGCAAAAACAAAAATCAATTTTTGAATAAGACTTAATGAAGTTATAGAAAGCATTTCTGACCGTGAAATTCTGTAGAACTTGTGGTTCTTTCAAGATATCTTTAGCATTTATACAAACTAGGTTTTCAAGAAGAAATGTATAGATTTTTTTACCTTACCCGTGGGAGAGCCGTGTTGAAGCATATGTGTGCGCGCAAATAGAGCCGGCTCGTCCGAAGTGATAGCACGGGCTCACAGAATACTCAGCATGAAAAACTTATAATGTGTTTCGCAGAGTGAGTGAGGATATCGGAGACCCTCCATAGTGCCGCTTATCGGCGTAAAACACAACCAATACGCGGACTTTGACGTGGTTATTCATGGGCGGCGGTGTTCTCTTACCGTACAGGAGACCCACCTGCTACGTTGTCTGCTATAGAACAATAATTAAAAAAATAAAATGTACAAAGTAAATTGTTTATAAGTAATGAAAGCATAATATCATAGCCAGATGAATCGTCGCACAGCTGCGCGGGCGCACATACTTGTTTTATATTTGTAGAACGTATCTACCGGACAAATAGTTAGGTCAATGTCTCGGGCTAGATGTACGATATAATTGATTCAAAACATATTAGTACAGATTTTATTGGTGTGTATGCAATTTTTTATTTTTTATGCTATAGCGGACAACGAAGCAGGTGGGCCTCTTATATGGTAAAAGAATACCGCTACCTATGAACAACCGCGCCACAGTCCGCACATTGGTAGTGTTGCCGGCTTTTATCGCCTCTTAAGCGGCACTTTTGAGGGCCTCCGATATCCTCATTCACCCAGCGAAACACATTACAATTACCGTTTCACGCTGAGTACTTTGTGAAACCATATCACTTCAGACGAGCCGGCCCAATGAGTACGCCAGCATAAGCTTCAGCATGGCTCTCCCACGGTTAATTTTCAAATATAGACATCACAATTCAACTTCAAATATTAAAAAAAAAAATTTAGTTAGCTCTGAAAACTATTGAACAAAATTAGTGCAGATATTTGCACTAAACCACCCACGTAATAAATAAGATTGAGTAAACCATAACTGAGCATCTGGTCATTCTATTCATAAATGCTGAATAAGATATATATTTGCTCCATAGTATCTAATACATAGCCACGAATTCGACTCATTTGGATCGAATATTAAGTAATTTACATTTATATAATGCATGCCAACAGTATAAACTAAACTCGGAAGTGTTTACCGCAAACTGTATCGTCAATTCTATATTAAATACTCATATTACAAATGGTTTATTTTTAATGATCTAAAAAGCGGTGGATTTAATATATAACTATACTTATATCTGTGGTTCCGGGTAGAGCGAGATCAAAGTCAATTTATTCTGCGTAGCTGAAAATTACGGAGCCATTTGAACCATTTTATCCGGTTTCAACAATCGCGAAGAGGAAAATTAACCATTAGATCTGTCTGCTTCTTTGTCTGTTAGTAATCTCATATTAGATACGATGGATAGACGACCTTATAAAGGTCTTCGGAAGACGCTGGATGCAGTACGCCTCCGATATACATGGATGTGCGAAGGGGAGGTCTATGTCCAGCAGTCTCCGTCCTACGGCTGAAATGATGATGATGATGAACATTTTGGAGTTAAAATAAAATTAAAGACTTTTTATATTATATTAATTTATTAGAACCATTCACTGTAAAATTAATATATGTATTATGTAGTACACGTCTTGGAAATTAACTTAAAATTACAGCTATAATAATATTAATAGAATTTTTTGATTAAAATACCTATTGATATTTAAATGTTTTTCAACATCAATTTAAATACCCGTGGATGAGCCATGCTGAAGCGTATGCTGACTCACTAATTGGGCCGGCACGTCTAAAGTGATACCACGGGCTCACAAAATACTCAGCGTGGAATAGTAGATGTACTTGAAACGGTACTTCTATTGAATTTCACGGAGTGAGTGAGGATATCGGAGCTCCTTAACACAACCAATGCGCGGACTTTCATGCGGTTGTCCATGGGCGGCGATGGTTTCTTACCATATAAGAGACCCACCTGATTCGTTGTCAGCTGTACAATAAAAATAGGTAGGTAGTATAACAAATCCCAACTGTGGAAGTTTTTCTTCAAATCGAAGACTTTTAAGAAGATAGTTATTACTTTTATAATATTCGGTAATAATTTAATAGACAATAACATTTCTCTAAGGTTTTGAAAAGAAAAATATATTAAATGAAAGTATGGAAAATAATATGAAATTGTTTCTAATATTAATGGGCAGCCATAGCAAAATTCTTCAACCCTAGTGCTATAAGCAATAAATTATTGTTGAGAAATAAGCTAATATTACTTTTATTATTATATTATAAGTATTCTGAATTAATATTTTATAATTCTCGTGAATCATTTAACACTAATGCAATTGTACTCTATGAAAAGACTGTTATATTTGAAAGTACAGAAATATGTCAATGTATAATGAAAATCAGAATTTATGATTCAGATGTCGATATTGATCTCATGTATTTTGTATTCTGGGCACACGTCCATGAGAAAGGCAGCATAGTTTAGCGTTCTGAGTCACAATGTTGACAGTTTTCTTCATAATTTTCTGTTATTAGGCCATAAAGTCCTGTTCTGATAGAATTTTATAGTCCGGATATGTATATACTTCGCAAACACACAAAATGATAATTTTTGTTTGGAATTATGTGTAAGTTATTTGATTAAATAGTAATATAATATATATGTGTATATAATATATACAAGGCATATTATATTTCTATCATGAATCGTTATTTTGTTACAAACTAATGAAATATATCATAAATAAACTTTAATTTACATGTATTGATTATTTATGAACTAAATCAATTCTCACAAATATGATATATTAAAAATTATAAGAAGAAAATAAACTAAAAAATATTAATTATTAATATTATTTTTTAATATATAGAGGGCAACGTAGCAGGCGCTACTTCTCATACCCCATGTCTAATATATATCCCCATTCTGTAAGACCCAAGTAGTCTACATTTGTGCACTTTTTATAACAGATTTTTCTTTTATTGGCATTTAGAGAGACACCTTTTAATTTGTAATTTTCTCGAAACTCCAATACCACGTATTGGTTATTATCCGCTGCTTCAGCGGAGTAGCCTTAAAACCTCTTAGTTTTGTACTCACGGACATCGAAATTACACAATTTTTTATATAACAACGTCTATTTGTGCAGAGATATCGCTGACGATAGAGTTATTATTAACTGACATGTTGTCCGCCGAAGCCCTGTATCAAGGCGAAGACGAAAATACTCATCTTGACCTACACCTCTCTAGTTCCTTGTTATTTTATGTTAAATTTAGTTTCCGGACTAAGTTAACAGCCTTTTGTTGTTTGTTTCCACTGTTGAAAATGATACTGCTACGACGATGTTGGATATAAATAAAATAAAATAATTTATTTATCAATTAGGAATTTACAATCACTTTTGTACCTCATTGACTTGACTACCAGTTACAGGCCTACCCAGACATTAGAAGAACCGGCGAAACGATCTTAGCGGAACTATTTAGGCCATATAATTTATTTTAACAGATTTCTTGAAAATATATAATTCTTCAGGAGCGATCACCTTATTTCCAAGGAAAAGGAATTTCACTCTCGGGAGAGTCATGATGAAGCATATGCGGTAACACTAATTGGGCCGACTCGTCCGAAGTGATACCACGGGCTCACAGAATACTCAACGTGAAACGGTACTTATACTGTGTATCGCTGAGTCAGTGGGGATATCGGAGACCCTCAAAAAAGCTGCTTAAGCGGCGTAAAAAGCTGTGGCTCGGTTGTCCGTGGGCGGCGGTGTTCTCTTACCATATCGAAGACCCACCTGCTCCAGAGTCCGCTATACTAAAAAAGGCGTAGCGTCACCAATAAAGTTTAGAGGACAAAAAATATAAAAAGGTACATTCATTATACAAAAGATCATGTCGTTGTGTCTTGTGCGTAACAACGTGGTAATCAGGACGATAAATTGGGTCACCCACAAAGGCTGTACTGCTATGAAACTTGTGCATGAAATGTTACAACGGTGGATGTCGTATAGCGAAAATGCAGCTGTTAAAGTTTTAATTAGAGGAATTTTTCAATTTAATTAATTTAATATAATTACATTATTACATTTGAGAGCCGCGTAGCTAAGTGGTTTAATATGTGAAGCGAGAGGTATCGGATTCAAATCCGAATGACTTGATAGTGGCCGGGCCAGTATCTAAGCGGATGTACTATTTGCCTCGGCTTGTACGAAATGATACCACGGGCTCAAAGAACACTCAGCGTGAAATGGTAGTTGTATTTGAAACGGTGCTTCTACTGTGTTTCGCTGAGTGAGTGAGGATATCAGAGGCCCTTAAAAATCCCGCTAAAATGACAGTGACGTAAAAACATGCAACGTTCCCATACAATATAGGAGACCAAATTACTCCGTTGTTCGCTCTACCATACAAAAATTACATGCCATTGTAATCGAGTAATTAAGGAAATGTAATTTGTTTCAGCGAAAACATAAGGTTTTTTCGTAGTAAATTATCTAAATTATAACTTATGAAACTTTTTTATTATACTGTGTAACTCAATAGAAAAACGTCTATGGTATAAACTTAATTAAATAAAACCTTCATACTTTGTCTCTCGCGTGACAACACTGATGTAAAAATAAAGAATTCGCTTTTCATACGAATTTGCAGTATCATGCACGAAAAGAGTAGCTCATTAGTCTATTTACTCACAGCGATTATGAAAATGAACACGGCGAGTGTTAACAAAATGGGAAGACCCCGGGAGACATGCCAAGAACGCTCTAAAAGTGGACGACACGTCATTGCTACTTGTCACGCGTGACGATTTACACTCGGTATTTCGCTATTTACCTGTCACTCGGCTAGTGAGTTGATTAATTGAGGGTTAATGTTGATGAACCCAAAGTGCGCAGCTCCGTCGTTAAGTTTACTAACGAAATTGCGTTGAGCGTACCTTGGAGATTGAAATACTACACTTGAACAATGAGCATTTAAGCCGGTTACTGTATTTTATAGTAATTACTTATATAAATCTTTAATTGAGAATGGAAGAGTAACTGAATTTTATAATTAACTAGATGAACGGCTTAACTTTGTATCACCTGCATATATTCTATCTTTTGGTGGAAACGGTGGCAAACAAGCAGGAGGCTGGCGTAGGATAAGTGGTCCACAGCACATGGATTTGTTGGGCAACCGTTGCGCTGCCGGACTTTAAAGGATAAGTCCCCAAGTCGTATTGATTTGGAAGTATTTTTATATAAAAGCTTGCCCCTGTTTCACACAAGTTTGTAAACATCAGAATATAAAATAAATTGATAAAATTTAACAAAATAAATAATAAATTTTAACATACACGCTCAAACTCATACACTCTTTTTGATATGTAATTTTTTAGGTAACTTATTACACTTTGGGATACATAATTGGCGTTTTAGTGAGAATCCCTGAGTTTAAATATTTTTATTATTCTTTAGCGCACAACGGAGCAGATGGGTATCCTTTATGGTACGAGAACACCGCCGTTCCAAGAGCAACCGCCCCACAGTCCGCACATTGGTTGTGTTGCTGGCTTTTTACGCCGCTTAAGCGGCACTTTAAGGGCTACCGATATCCTCACTATCTCTGAAAAACACATCACAAGTACCGCTTCACGCTAAGTATACTGTGAGACCGTGGTGATCACTTCAGACACTTCAGTGTGTAAGCATATGCTTCGGCATGGCTCTCTCACGGATGTGACAGTATTAAGATACCCACCTGGCCTTTGTCAAGCCTTTCCAGAGACTGAATAAATTATAAATGACATCCGGTACGGATAATTTATAATTGTCCGGACCAGGATTCGAACCCGATACCTCTCACTTCATGGTAGACCTTTTAAACCACTTACCTACGAGGCTCTCGGTATATAATATGTTCACCGGATATAGTGTAGCTTCATAACGGTGGAAGAATTTTTCAAATCCGTGAAATAGTTTCGGAGCCTATTCATTTTCAGACAAACAAACAAATATTTTCTATTTATCATATTAATATAATCATAGATAAGGAGTTGAAATAATATAGGTATTAAATATTCACACATATTTCATAAGCTTCAATAAATTCTCAATCCGTCAGTTCAAATAGTACAAAACTGTGTTACAAATAATATGTTTTGCATAATTAATTTAATAGCACTGTTGAGGTTCAAACATAATTGTAATTGCTGTCATTCAATCGGTCATTCGTTCCTACTCACATGAGTTTATATGTTAAGAGAATATTATGAATATTTTAATTAATTATTTATTGGTAGTTAAACATTTGTTTTTTTATTCTATAGTGGTCATCGGAGCTGGTGGGTCTCCTATATAAAAGAACAACGCCGCCCATGTACAACTTCGCTACACGCCGCGCATTGGTTGTGTTGGCTGCTTTTTACGCCGCTTAAGCGGCACTTTTAAGGGCCTCCGATATCCTCACTCACTCTGCGAAAAACAGTACAAGTTACGTTTTATGCTGACTATTCTGTGAGCTCGTGGTATCACTTTAAACGAGCCAGCCCAATCAATGCCTCAGCATGGGAATGCGAAAAGAAAAGAGCCTTTTTTACGGGTTTCCCGGCAATATTTCGATCTTTCTCTCCGTTAAACCTCTGACTTCTACGAACATTTAAAAAGAAATGATCAAATTCGCCCAGGCGGTATTGAGTTATGCGCGTACATAGATTTGATAAGTTTCATAACGCAGAAGCGAGTGTTAAGTAATCCAGAATATTATGTTGAAAATCTCACCAGCCAAGATTTAATTTTTGATTGACGTTTTGGAATTCGAAAAATATTTTTATTCTTACAAAGTTAAATTTGATTTAAAATGTGTCCCAATTCTTATAGAGCTTTAGATTTATTTTTAGCAATCGCAGTTTTCATTTCATTTTTGATAAATAGTGCCGCAGTGGCCGAGTTGCCAAAATTCTTGCACAATGTTTGACATCTTCGACATACAACCATGGGTTTTGCACGAACTGCTTTTAAATTAGTTTGGCAAGCCAGTCATGTCTTTAACATTAACATAGAGTTTCAGTATAATGTTAGACCTGTTTAAAAACAGTTTACACATCCACATGATATTTATTTATTCATAAAATATTAAAAACCAATCAAGCTTAAGGCATTATTAAAATATGGACATATACAACAAAATAATTGAAACGAAATCAACCTTAGGTAATTTTAATCACCATTAAAGTAATTAAACTTTTAATTTGAGTTTCCTGATAGGTGGTGTTTGTTATTAATCTAGAAAATTAATTTAAAACAATCTCCATTAGTAGTGTCATTCAACTGTGGTGTTTCAAGCGAAACAGGTGACACAGCCTTCATTTAATAATTTAATTAATTAATATAAAAATAAACTCAAATGAAAATAACACCATATTTGCATTGGTTTGTAAACTTAGTCTAGACTTTTGAAAACAATGTCGACATGATTTATTATGTGAACCGGCGTAACTCTATATTGTAATAGTCTCGATGGCTATTAATTGATTCAGACATTAACCCCTTTACTGTGAACTTTGCTATACTTGAATTAATGACAAATATTTAGTCAGTGTCGATGGTGTGCATTTGTTGTTGCGATAAATATGCACCACTTTAAAAAAAGATTTGATTTTAACAAATTTTATAAATAACGCGCATATAAATGAAATTGTTATTTAATAAGACAATAATTTTTAGAATTATCCGAGAAATATTGAATTGTTGAAGTTGTTTTAAAGTTTTAGACTTTTTTACTATATAGCGACAAACGGAGGGGATCGGTCTCCGTCACGTTATAGATCACAGCCGCCTGTGGATAACCGCGCCACAATTCGCCCTTCGGCTGAGTTGCCGGCTTTTTTACGGTACGTGAGTGGTATATTTACACGGGCCTCCGATATCCTCACTCGCTCAGAGATACATATTAGAAGTACAGTTTCAAATACAACTACCATTTCACGCTGAGTATTCAGTGAACACATGGTATTGCTTCGGACGAGCCGACACAATTTATGCGTTAGCTTCAATATGGTTCTTCCACGGGTATTATTATTATAAGAATAAATCGGTACGAAACTATTGGAGTTCTATTAATATGAAACTAAAAAAGTTAATTGCTGTTAATATTATTGTAAATAAATATAATATAACTTTTCCATCTTTTTCAACTGATCTTGCAAAATAGCTAATGTTATTAACTATAATATTATTTACTTGTGGACACTATCTACCGCTTCTGATTTACGTGCCATTTTTTATTATATTTCAGACAATTTACAAAAATCTGAGCCTATGTATTATAATTGTAGTTTTATGAAAATCCGTTAAATAGTTTTTGCGTTAAAGACTAACAGACATTCATCCATAAACACTTTCGCGTTTATTATATTAATAGCATATTTGATTAAACCGATATTCATATGAGCTAATAAACTTTACATTACTTTGAAATTCAGTGTAATTTGAATAATAACTATTAAATATAGGCTTATTCAACGATTAAGAGCAATAGAGCTATAAAGAAGGTACAACCTTCATACAACCTTCTTTATAGCTCTATATAATATATAAAAATTATTTATGTGTTAATAATTCATTATTAACACATAAATAATTTTTATATATTTATTTATAGCAACACTAGAATGTGTATTGAAAGTCTGAAACACTTGGCATTTACACGTGCGATTCAATTACTTGAGCCCATTGAGAGCATACAGCCTGCGTGGTGAGCGAAATGTCAAGGGTGAGAGAGCACTGACGACCTATGTAAGGGCTCAACCTAGATAATTAAAGTTTTCACGCTTTGCTGTCGACACTGAAACCGTTGGAAATGGAACTTTAAATTTTACATTCTAGTGAAGTGAGGTTCTACATGTTCCTGCGGGCCTTGAATGATAAAAATTGTTTTTTTTATTCAAGCGGTGGTAAACGAGCTGGAGGCTTACCTAGGGCAAGCTATTTTCCGCCCGCGGACATCGCCAGCCCTTGCAGAGTCGTGGCTGTCGGCCTTTAAGCAATGTATACGCTCTTTTCTTGAAGGTCCCCGTAATGGTTTGAAAATATCTCTGCTGGCAGCTGATTTTACAGAGAAGTGGTGGGCGATAAAAATTGCCTTTAAAACGCTCAGTTGATGAACGAAAAACATCAAGGGGAAAATGATGAAACTTTGCATTCTGTCTCGTTGTTCGATGGTGAAATTTAGCAGCAGGTATCAGCCCAAACTTCGTTACGGTTGAATTATCTTGACAGGTAATCCAAAGAAAATACAGGATATATTGTTATTTCAACCGGTTAGTATTATCTGTAAAGAAATTAGTATTCTTCTTTGAATTTTACCGCGCTTAGCACTGTCATTATCAATTTACTAAATGATTTTTTGTTTGCTGAATGATTTTAAAACGCAATGGCGATAAAGTATGAACTATATGTATATTAAAATTATTATTAATTTTATTGTAAATGTAATCTGTGGAGGAATAAATATTATGTTGTTTCTTTGTTTACAGGTTTGTTATAATTTCATTGCGTGTAACTCAAATATGTAAGATTGACCAAATAACAATGGAAAATAATATAAATGTGAACACAATAAACATATCTTATTTAAATTATAGTGGTAGTATTTAATAGTTATTAGTAATATTAGTACTATAATTTTCTTTTATAATCTTTAGGTAATTTACAAATTGTGTTAAATTTATCAGCGAAATACATTCCGTATACGATTAGTCATATTGGACATCAGATTTCTTTTAAATTTATTTTATACTAGTTTTAACACTATAAAATCAAAATATATCCTTATTTAAAGATATCAATTAAATAATAATTAGTTATCGAAGAATTTTATATATAATAAGAAATTAACACGCAATTTAAAGGAAATTTGTTCGTAGCCACATTGAAATTTATGGCTTTCATCAAAATTATTCCGATAAGAACACAATAGTTATGGCAAATCATTATGTGGCGTGTTGCCAGATCTCAAATAGGGTGATTTATGTGTTTATGTTTTTAACGAAACTTTTTCTCATCAAATTTCGCCAAAGCTTATTCTAATTAAACGATACATGTAGTACGATAGTAATGGCTCTAGTAGCACTTTATATGCAAAACAGTTTAATTTACGTAAGATAAGCATGGCGTCATATCTAGACTTTTACAGAAAATAATGTTCCTAAATTGGGGTTAATATCTTAATAAAAAACTCGTTTCGACAGATGAGAGATTTCATAAAAACGTGTATGATATTTGTTTTGTACCTCTCAATTAACAATACATACGCAAAAGTATATTATATACACAGATATAAATAGACATATTGACATTTTTTTACGGTATAGCGGACAACGGAGCAGGTGGGTTGTAAGAGAACACCCCCGCACATAGACAACCGCGCCAAAGTCCGTGCATTGATTGTGTTGCCGGCTTTTTACGCTAACACATTTATTGAACTTAAACGAAACTTAAGCGGATTTTTTATGGGTACACAGTACAGTAGAACGTATAGTACAACTACCGTTTCACACTGAGTATTCTGTGAAAATATAAATTTATTCAATGTATTAACAAATATTAGGTTTGTACGTCGAGGGGTCAAAGGTAGTTGTAAATATGGATAGTATTACCCCTCTAATCACAAAGAAGTCACTCAGTCTACGAATACGGATCGGCGTTGACTCCTCAAAGTTAATCTCTTCCAAGAGTTTTTCCTCGACTATGTCCAATATATAAGTAATAAGGTTTATATCCGTACGCCTTAATCTGATTATCTCATAAGCTCATTAGCCTTATAAATCAAGTGACATAAGTTTATTTTTTTAAGAGGTAATTTACATTTGTATCATACAATTCTATCACGTTATTTATAATAAATATGAAGAAAGAGCTGTTTAAAAAGCATTTAAATCAATGAATAGCTTTAACCCCTATATTTTTTTTGAAGTCTAATTTAAAATGTTAAAAAATGTATTAAATAATAATATAAGAAGTTAATACTTGTATCTGTAGCTTCATGCTACGGAGTGTCTACACGCCTGCCGCGTAGCTCTGAAGATCAATACTGGCTACGAGCTTCCCTCGTAGGAAGCCTATTCAAAATCTATTCACTTTTTTATGTAATATAAATGGGAAAGGATACTTTATATCAAATAAATAAGGTTCAGAGTAAAATATGTTGATCTTTTATTGAATTACGTAGTAGCTAGGACTCTACTGCCATACCTTAACCGTAAAGATACTTGGCCAGGAATTAATAAATAAAAATATAATAACTTATTGTGACTTTTTCTACCAAATATGAATGTAACTTATAGTATACATTAGTATAAGCTTATTTAAAAAGAGTAATTAATATCAGATGTCCTGTTATAGTTTCTATGCATTTAATTTGTTTATATTATGAACCCCAAAAGGGCTTAAAAAGCCGTTACTTGTAATTCTCGCTAAAAAGTAGGCAAATAATTTTCATTATAGTTTGCTAAATATTTTTTTTTATATATTTGAGGCAAAAGATTCATCATCATCATTTCAGCGGTAAGACGTCACTGCTGGACACAGGCCTCTTCCTTGGACTTCCATGAATACCTGCCATAATACAATAAATTTTTAATTTCTTATAATTATTGTTTGTCATTTACTATTGAATCTCTGTCTTACGAATGCTAAAGAGATGTATAATGATATTTTTTTAATAAAGGAAGTGCTTACTTTTGACAGATAGCCAATGTAGAACATTTACAAAAACAGGATCGATTGAAGGGGCCGGCGTACAGACCGTGTGGCGCCAGGAGAAAAAATAGTTCATCAATATACACTGGCCTATTTATCTTATATGTTGTTAGCTTATGTTTTCATAGTTTTACTTATTTTATTCTTAATTTATGAATTTCAGTCTTAATTCAAACGTGCTTCATGGAAATTTAACTTTTAAAATATCTCAATATAACCTTAATTTTCTTTCGATCAATAACGTATACCAGGTTTAATTTATTATTTTTTATTGCTAAATTGTTTCTTAAAACAAAATAATGTCAATAATGAATGCTGTATTTTAAAACTAATAAATTGGCAACAAATATTATATACAATACAAACACCACCAATATTACCAATAAAACTAATCGATACCACGGACTCACAGAATACTAAGCGTCAGATGGTATTTGTACTTGAAATACGTCTACTGTGTTTCAAAAAAACAACACAACCAGAGCTAGACTGTGGCTCGGTTGTCCGTGGGCGGTTGTGCTCTCTTACCATATAAGCGAAAAAACCATTGCGTTATCCGCTATTACAATTAAAAAACGATATTTGGCCAACCTAGCAATCACATAAAGCCTTAATTATATAAATTTAAAAAAAACTAGCAAAATTGTCGTTGAAATACCGATCGAGTCGAGTCTAATTTGTGAGCAACAGTATTGATAGGTATCGTATGCTCTGGCTGTGGATGTTATCGTATTAGTTTCAATGCAAGCCTCAATCCGCCCGCCCTAAAGCAATCCATTGCTTCCCACGCCCGTTCTGGATATACCCTGCCACTTTCAGCATTAGCTACTATTTTCGTAGACAAAAATTGTTCATGAATTATTCACCGAATTTTAACCGATATAGATCTCATAAAACTTCAATTTAGATACGTAGTTTTGTATTATAATTTAATTTATTGAATAGCGTCCGTTCTCATTAAATGTTTAATTCGACAGTAAAAGAAGGTAATTTAAACATTACTTGAAGTCTTGAAAGCTTTTAATAAAGATGGATATCATTTGGCTTGAATTAACTTTGCATTCGACGAATATTATAATTATTATTTTTAATCGTGGTGGATGAGCGATTGTGTTGCAAACTTTTTACTCCGCTTAAGCAGTAAGCTGAACTTGGATATGCTCACTTACTAAAGGAATTATATTATTAAGACTATTTAAGTGGGTCTGTGAGGCCGTGGTAACACTCCAGACGAGTCGGCCCTATTAGTGCGTCAACATAAAATGTTAAAACACTCATCCTGCCGTTGTCAATTCCTTCCAGAGAGGGAATACAATTTCTAAATTAAATTATAATTTCTATTCTTATAATATATTAAATTCATTCTATATTTTAGTACAGTGGAGTCTCTTAAGTGGTCTTATATGTGTTGGTAGAATAAAGAAGATTATAATTAGATTTGGCGTTGTTATGATTAGGTTTGAGTGTGACAAAGCATACTAAAGCGTTGATTTTGTAAATGATGACACGCCTTGAGTATAGGATGTTTATGCCAGCCATTCTCAGAGATATTTTTTGTTATAATTTATGTATCTTACGGACGTCAAAAAATTACAACCACTGAGTTTATTTCGCTGGTTCTTCTCAGTGGACTTAGCTTGGAAGCGGTGGTGGACTGATTTTGACGTTCTACGAGCTGCATTTTTGTATTTATGTTGAATAAAAATATTTCATTTCATTTTCAGCGTAATAGCGGGATAAATGGCGAACGCGGGTAGGATGCGGCGCCGAGTAGCACGATGAGCTAGCGGCATGGTCGGGGAGGGGGCGGGCCGCGGCGCCGCGCAGTGGCAGGTGGGCGACTCGCCCCCGCGCGCGCCCATGGGCTTCGCGGCGCCCCACGATGCCTCGCTGGGCCTCGCGCCGGCGCCGCCCGCACAGACAGCCGCGGCTGCCGCAGCAGCGCTGCAACGAGCGCATTCCAGGTACAACTACACAAAAAATTAAATATAAGAAGGCTTTTTTTCTGACAAGGCTGGTCCACTTTACCATAATTATAAATGTGTAAACCGTGAGTTATATTTGATAAAATAGGCCATTTAACATGAGCAACTATTAATATAACGCGTATTTCTTCGATAGATCGATCTTTTTTACTATACGGTTTAAAAATTGTTAGTTACGGTAAAGCGTTTATAACTATTAACATCGGATTCTCCGTGGTCAAACTATTGGTGGTCCTTATTGAATGCCAAAAGTCTAAGCCATGGATTTGAGGCCATGAGTAAGGCAATAATAATATTATACTTTCAGATCAATGTCGTCGTTACCACCAGAGCCGTTCATGATGCTCCGGGCCAAAGCCCTGAGCAAACGGGTGATCATCAATGTAGGTGGTGTAAGGCACGAAGTGCTTTGGCGGACTTTAGAACGGTTGCCCCACACACGGCTTGGTAGACTGCGAGACTGCAACACACACGAGGCGATCACTGAACTCTGTGATGATTACTCCTTGCAAGACAATGAATATTTTTTTGATAGGTGAGATATATATCTGTGCAAACAAATATTACTACATTTTATAGATTAATAATTAAGGGCTAACCCTTAATTATCCTTAAATATTCTAAGAGATATTAAAAAAAATATACTGCCTCAAATTTAAATGAAAACACTGTTTGGCGGAGTGAGTGAGGATATCGGAGGGCCTTGAAATTGTACACTAGCGGTGTAAAAAGCCAACTACACAAATAAAGTGCGGTTGTTGGCGGTTGACTCGCCCGATATATCTATTTAAAAAAAGAAAATGTATTGTTTTATGAACTTATTTTCTTGAAGTGCATTTTACACCTTTCTTATCCGCTGAAGATTGACTGGTTACAAAAAGGGGATAAATTGAAACTGTCGAGGTCTCCAAAAATATTACTCAAACACTGTTAGCTTTTTAGTCATTATGTTACTACGTAGTAGTAGAACTATTTATTGATATAAAATCTGTGGCAAACGTGCAGGAGGTTCACCAAGGGCAAGCGGTCAGCCCATGTACACCCGTAGCCCTTGCAGAGCCATGGGTGCGTATTGGTAGTAATAGGTATAATTTTATTGAATAGAAAATTTCACCCATGGGAAAGCCATGGCTCAGCATGCTGAATCATATGCTCACGCACTAATTGGGCCGGCTCGTCCGAAGTGATATCACGGGCTCACAGAATACTCAGCGTGAGTGAGGATATCGGAGGCCCTTAAAAATGTCACTTAAGTGGCGTAAAAAATCGACAACACAAACAATTCGCGGACTGTAGCGCGGTTGTGCATGGGCGGCATTCTCTTACCATATAGGAGACCAACCTGCTCCGTTGTTCGCTATGCTATAAAAAATAGAAACAAGAGCTATCTCTCAACCTTATATTAATAAATTTCAGGCATCCGAAGAGTTTTAGTTCAATATTAAATTTCTATCGGACTGGCAAGTTGCATTTAGTGGATGAAATGTGTGTCTTGGCATTTAGTGATGACCTGGAATATTGGGGGGTGGACGAACTGTATTTAGAATCGTGCTGTCAGCACAAATACCATCAGAGGAAAGAGCACGTCCACGAAGAAATGCGCAAGGAAGCAGAGAGTTTGAGGCAGAGGGAGGAGGAGGAGTTTGGGCAAGGCACCTGTGCCCAATACCAGAAATGGTTATGGGATTTGCTCGAGAAACCCACGACGAGTATTGCGGCTAGGGTAATGTATTGCATAAGTTTACACCTATTAATAACCTCTAACAGTTAAGCTGCCAGGATTTGTCATAAGGTATCACACCGTTTCTTAGATGTTTAGAGCTAGACAATGAATGAAACATTAGATCTGTTCTTCAAGTCTCAATATGTTTTAGTTTACAGAATACAGAGACAACTGTGCACTTAGCGTGTTTTACTCTATATAAATACTCATTATAAGAAAATATCAGTTTTTAATTATATTTTTTTCACTCACCCGTGGGACTCAACATGAAACGGTACTGTACTGTGTTTCACTGAGTGAGTGAGGATAACGGAGGCCCTTAAAAATTCCGTTTAAGTGGCGTAAAAATCCCGCAACACAACCAATGCGCAGAGTATGGCACGGTTGACCATGGCCGGCGGTGTTCTTTTACCATATTGCAGACCCACCTGCTCCGTTGTCTGCTATAGTCCTGCCGGCCTAACCTCCTCCGGGCCACCGATATCCTCACTCACCCTGCGAAACACAGTACGGGCTCACAGAATACTCATTGTGAAACGGTTTTCACAATGAGTATTCTGTGAGCCCGTGTTATCACTTCGGACGAGCCGGCCCAATTAGTGCGTCCACATATTCTTCAGCATGGCTCTCCCACGGGTGTGACAGTATTAAGACACTCGCCCGACCACTATCAAGCCCTTCCAGAGACTGAATAAATTATAATTGTTCGAACCGGGATTCCGATAGCTCTGGCTTCGTGGTAGACCTATTAAATCACTTTGCTACGAAAAATTTAGATTTACTAAGCTATCTTTAATATAATTAGCACGTTACTTTCTCGTTACTTGTGGTGCATGAATAACATCTATCGTATTTACTATTTTAACGTCAACGAAGCTGTATTCAGATAAAGTCATGGATTATATTATGGCATTACTATGGCATTATTATGATAGTGATTACTTATTTGGTATGCCTTAATAATAATAAAAGTTTTTGCTTTCCGTTTTCCGTTATACGATTCATATGTAATTTCATATTTTCTTGAAATGTAATCCTGGCATTGTCGTGGATACGGTCTCTAAGTGAATTTGTGGTGTTGTGTGCCCGTCTTCCATTGTTGGTGTAGTCCGAAACTATCGCTTTTGTTGAAATGCCTGTATTTTTATTTTCCTTTGTCTTATATTAAGAATATTTTTTTATTTTCCATCATATAGATTTTCTCGATTTGATAAGTATTATTTATATATTGAAATTATTTAATTAGTACATTTAAAATTATGGTTATTTAATAATGATGAACGATTAGTGTGTAATTTAAGTAATAAATAGAAACATTGCTTAATATTTAACATTATCTAAAACTTCGATTTTTATTTAACATTGTATACATCTTATTTTAATATAGTAATGTTATTATGTATTTAAATGTATTTTGATGGCATTTAATGCCATATTTATTATCACTTGCTAACTTTGATGTTCACAGCCGCGTCGCCAGTTCTCGTTGAGAGCTATATTATATAAACAAAGCTTAATTGTTGTCGCAAATATTGCTAGGGGATGGGCTTACGCAATGTGACCAGCCGCTGCTGAGTTCGCTGGAAGGCCGGCGTGCGCTGCGGCACGGGACGACGGTCGCCCTCGCCCGTTGCGAGACGTCTGCGGGCCTCTATCGCTGCCCGCGCCGTAGCCCACTATGGCCGAGTGTCGTTTCGCAGACTACCCTCTTCAACTCCATTATATTTTCACAAATCCTTGTATACTTACCTGAGACTTATAATATAACGCTTCTGCTTATCGTATTAACCACTAACATTAATACAGTATTGAACGAACAAGCTTTGTTGATATTTTTAATACGAACAGTATAAGAACTTAAATTAACATTCTTTTTCGTTCAATACATCATACAAACTGATTATACTAAAACATACCTACATCACATCTACACAACACTACTTCTACATAATATGACACGAATAGATGTTATTTCTACACCAAAACTACTTACTTCTGAATTAATCAAACTATCAACTAAACGTATCATTTAACTACTGTGTTAAGTACTTCTAATGTAAATACATACATGCATTTTAACACGATGTATACAGTCATATCCAACCTTTACAAAGTACTACCACCCTACACGCGCTCTACCGAGCGATGAATGTTGTGTTGAGAGGGCAAGGCGGAGCGAGGAGTTGCAGCAGTGAATTGGTGCGTGGTTGCAGGTGATTGCCGTCATTTCGATCCTCTTCATCGTGCTGTCCACGATCGGGCTCACGCTGAACACGATACCGCAGATGCAAGTCGCGGATGAGAACGGCACCCCGATGGACAATCCGCAGCTCGCGATGATAGAAGCCGTGTGCATCACGTGGTTCACCCTCGAGTATGTGCTGCGATTCAGTGCGTCGCCGGACAAGTGGAAATTTTTCAAAGGGGGACTGAACGTCATCGATTTGCTGGCGATCTTGCCATACTTCGTATCCTTGTTTCTCCTCGAAACGAACAAAAATGCGACGGATCAATTTCAAGACGTGCGCCGTGTCGTCCAAATATTTCGTATCATGCGTATACTGCGTATTCTAAAGCTCGCCCGCCACTCGACCGGCCTCCAGTCACTAGGCTTCACACTGAGGAACTCTTACAAAGAACTCGGACTTCTCATGTTGTTTCTCGCAATGGGAGTTCTCATTTTCTCCTCGCTGGCATATTTCGCCGAGAAAGAGGAGCCAGGTACTAAGTTTATCTCAATTCCTGAAACGTTTTGGTGGGCCGGCATCACTATGACCACTGTGGGGTACGGCGACATCTATCCTACGACGCCTCTGGGCAAGGTTATCGGGTCGGTGTGCTGCATTTGCGGCGTGCTGGTAATTGCGTTACCCATCCCTATAATAGTCAACAATTTCGCCGAGTTCTACAAGAACCAGATGCGGCGGGAGAAGGCGCTGAAACGGCGCGAGGCGTTGGAGCGGGCCAAGCGCGAGGGCTCCATCGTCTCCTTCCACCACATCAACCTGCGCGACGCGTTCGCCAAGAGCATGGACCTCATTGACGTCATCGTCGACACAGGTCAGTAGCGCTGCGTGCCCGTCGCTGCCGCTTCACCATGTCACGTGTTCTCTGCCCGTCACCTGTGCATGCAAGCTTAGTGTGGTCTCCGCTTATTCCAACGTTTGTAGCAATGAAAGCAAGCGCCGTGCTGCGTTGCGTGCACTCCGCGTAGTACCGCTCTCCGGACTCCAGACATTTTGACTCAAAACGATCACGTTACATCGCAGCTACAGCTATGTTAACTCGCCAATAAGAAGAGGTGCCACTCAGAGTGTTTATTCCTTGTCTTCAGGTGACAAATGCGTCCTCATTGAGGCGAGAGACGACGCGAGATGAGCGACTCACTACTATCGCAGTCGTACTCGGCCCTAATTAGTGTAGTAGCTCGGGCTCGGGTTCTCGTCGCGCGTAGCTTGCGATGTGCGACGAAGACACTTTACCTAAGGTCGATTACATTGTCAGCGTAAGCCTAACGCTTCATACAACTAACTCCCATCTCTTCTGTGGACTGTTGTGTGTATCCGGAGGACGCTGAGTCTAGACTGTTCGTGTGGAATGTGTGTTGTGTATTCACGCCGCTATTGACGCCATTCGTTAAAGAATATCGCTAATTTATTCTATCATGCATAGCAAACGTTGAACCGCTTAAGGGGCAGTTGGCAGTGCGGAAGGGCTAAGTTGCTACTTATGAATGGTGTGTCTCCAGGACACAACTTGTCCCAGGCGGACGGCACAAGTCTGGAAGGCGAAGCGCCGCCCAACACCGGCTGCTACAAGCAATATGAGCATGCTATCGCCAATAGGATTCCAGAGGCCGATCCTAATCAGGTAATCTATTACAGGCAAGACGAGTACAACGTCTCACGAAAGCCTCATATATTTTTTTGCGAACATAACATTAATTTTGATTACGCTTCACACAAGCAAAGAAATAATGTCTTATAAAGAGATTCTCACATTACACTGGATACAACAGGTACTTACGCTCTTTCACATAATATTGTTACGTAGTGTATAGGTATGTCACTTGTAGAAATTGCTTTAAATCGTTAAGTTGTAGTTTCAGAGTAGTCCAAATAAGGACCGTCGCTTCTCCGCAGAAGGCTTGGGTTCACCGGAGAAACGCTTGCTCATAAATCCCGAACAGACGCCAGTAAGATATTCGCCAAGTCATTTACTGCTTATGCCTGATACGATACTGCTGAGTAGAATTCTTTTTACATCTATCTACTAACATTTAAATTCAATGGTAGCTTTATTGACTATTCAGTGTGGATGTAATATTTATTGAAGCAGGTTTCATCGTGCCCACTTAAACTAAATGATGATCATTATGTATGTATTTACATATGTTAAGAACGATATATTTAAGTAGATTCTATAACTTGTGATAAATGTTCAATAACATCGAAATTTTTTGTAGTTAGAAAATTTCTTATTAACAACTAAAGTTTCTTTTCTAGGAAAAGAAGATGGCTGAAAAACAGCTTGACTTGGAACAGCTGCCTTCTGAGTTTGAATGTTGTTTTTGCACGTTTAAGGTACTAAAGAAACTAACTTTATATTTTCTTACTAACTTTCCTTAGATTATATATCAATATTACTTAAATGCTACCAAATAAATAAGGAACGAGATAAATGGACATCAAAATCAGAACGTTTTTACCAAAAATATAAACTATAAAGACAATTTTAAATATCTTAATGTTTTTTGAAAAGGAAAATAAAAAGCCTTTTTATTTTAAGAATATTTTACTATTTATCCTTGAGGTATAGAAAAAAATTATGCCTATATAATTCTATTTTTTTTGAGAAAAGAATTAGAAATTCTGGTCTAAAATCATGCTTAAGGGCTTAACAAGAAATGTGCACTCTTACAATTATAGTGACCTCTGAGAATCATACATTTTATCATAACTTTTATTTAATAATATTGTTCACAATATAAAAATGTTTGACACAAAAACGAATCTGATACTTATGTCATCTATTGTTCTATAACTTGAAAAATTACATTCTGTATATAAGAAACGATAATCATCTTATTTCTTTATTTCTACTGTCTTACATGGCTAAGTGGCAGATGACTCAGAAACCGGCGTGTAAAGCCGGCAACACAACCAAAGCGCGAACTATCCATGGGCGGCGGTGTTCGCTTATCATATATGACAAATCACCAGCTCCGTGGTCCGCTATACCAGACAAAAAGATAATTTAACAAGATATTTTTGGACATATTTATCTATATAGTAACGAATAAAATATTTTTTTTTAGGGTTATAAGGAGTTCATTGATGCTGAACAGCTTATGCCAATGTCAACATCAGATTTGAGGCAGCCAGTGTGTGTTGAGTTGGCTTGCTTGCAGAGGCACCCCGCGCCGCGCGCTCTGCCCGAAGCTACTCCCAACAGCCTCGATAGTCCTGGTACGTATCAATGTTT
Organism: Delias oraia; assembly: GCA_018230265.1. Taxonomy (NCBI): domain Eukaryota; kingdom Metazoa; phylum Arthropoda; class Insecta; order Lepidoptera; family Pieridae; genus Delias; species Delias oraia. Next base: position 5,448 of record DWCF01000067.1, on the reverse strand, counting down.
TTTTTAATTATTATTATTATATAGTGGACAACGGAGCAGGTGGCTCTCTTATATGGCAAGAGATCACCGCCGCCATGAATAAATGGGCCACAGTCCGCGCATTGGTTGTGTAGCCGGGTCTTAGCGCCGCTTAAGCGGCACTTTTAAGGGCCTTCGATATCCTCACTCACAATGCGAAACACTAGTACTGTACACTAGTCACGCTTAGTATTCTGTGAGGCCGTGGTATCACTTCGGACGAGCTTGCCCAATTAGTGCGTCAGCATATGCTTCAGCGTGGCTCTCCCACGGGTGCGACAGTATTAAAATACTCCCCCGGCCATAGTCAAGCCCTTGCAGAGACCGAATAAATTAAAAATTAAATAATAATTTACAATTGTCCGGACCGGGATTCGAACCCAATAACTCTCGCTTCATGGTACACTTTTAAACCCATTAACCTACGAGGCTCTAAAGTTCTCTTCTTCTCGCTCATTTTGTATGTATTCTAAGCTAACGATCCACATTGTGTTTATAAATATCCAACCCCTGTATAATTAAGGTGACATACCAACACTTTGTTGTGTAAAAGCAATTCCACTGTGTTTTTGATCAAATTGTTGTAGCATTCACATTTGTAACTAGAGCACCTTGAATTGTGTTTCAATCAAGTTGGGTGTGCTCAGCTCCATATGGGTCTATTTGCGTTGCAGATACATTTGCATCATGCCTTACGCACCCTTTTCCTTCAGAGGGCGACATCACGTGCGAGATCGACTCCTCAAACTTATATGTGAATCCACTGGACGGTGGCGGAAGCGGTGCGGGGGTGGGCGATGAGGCGGGGGTGTGTCGGAGCGCCTCGGGGGATGGGAGCGTGTTATGTGCGAAAGATTCGCAGGCTGAAGGCTCTCCGCGTGGCTCGCGAGCTAGTCTTAGCGCTGTGGGAGCCGGCGCTGTCATGGCGCCTGGTCACGCGGTGGCGCCGCTGCCGTTCGACACGTCCCGCGAGGCCACTCGCCCGCCGGACGAGTCGCCCGCCGACGATACCAAGCCCAAACATAGAAAAGCAAGATTTCAGCAGGTCAGTCAACGTTTTCGCTGGCCATGTCACAACGAAGACAACGATGCCGTTCAAACATACCAACCGAGACAGTATTGGCTTTGGGGTACAGAACTTTTGCTTATGTCGGATCTGTGTTCGTATCGTCCTTCGTATGTTTGCACGTTTCTCCAGGATTTACCATTGTCTTCTTCGTTACCTGCATGAGACTGTCGAAAATCTTTGATTACTTTACTTTCTTATAATGTGCTTTATGCTAGATCCTTTTGTTATTGAAGGCTGCTTTATCTTAGTCATTATCTACCCTAAATTTAGTATGCAATATTTCAGGAGTGGTCGGAGGAGGAGAAGAGACCACCTCGCGGGATCGCGACGAGGATAATTAATCACCACATACTTTTTGGTGAGTCAAATATAATAACGTAGATTATATTGATTAGATATGAGATACTAATCTAAGTCTGGCATTCTTAATTTAAACCAAATTTCGTCATATCATACCTTAACAACAATAATTTCAGAATATTCGAATGTGCTGCCTGCTCTTACAGATGCTAATGTATCCAGGTCAAATGTTTCCATGTCTTAAAATTCAAGGTAAGAATGGCAATAAACGCGGGTACGACGGCTGGCCTCTCGAAGGAGACAGGTCTCGGTCCATTCTAAAGAACAAGGAGTCCCGAGGAACTGACAGCGAGCTGCTCCTACAGGATACCACCTCGCTCGGAGCTAACGTAAGTTTATTTTTTATTCCATAGCGGACAACGGAGCAGGTGAGTCTCCTATATGGTAAGAGATCACCGCCGTCCATGAATAACCGCGCCACAGTCCGCGCATTGGTTATGTTGCCGGCTTTTAACACCACTTAAGCGGCACTTTTAAGGGCCTACGATATCCTCACTCACTCTGCGAAACACAGTACAAGTACCGTTTCACGCTGAGTATTCTGTAAGCCCGTTGTATCATTTCGGATGAGCCGGCTCAATTAGTGCGTCAGCATATGCTTCAGCATGGCTCTCCCACCGGTGATTTTTAGTGATGACGGGTTATTTATCACCGACGATTAAATATTAAGGATTGTTAAGTCATTGAAAGGCTTAAATATAGCAACGAACTCATTAGGAATATATGAATAATAGTTATTTAATAATATGTTTTGATAGCCTAGTGTAGGTATCGCTGAAATGTTATAGGTAACAATATATTCCAGCTTAGATTCAATAATAAATGTGCAGCGAGTAATCCTTGACAAAAAATACCGTTATTTTCTAAGCAGCTATCGGTGCGGAACAATAAAAAAACCATATCTACTTGCAACTCGTACCACTATGACGTGTACGGCAGCATTTAGCAATTCTTGTTGCAGGGTGATTCTGGCAGCGAGTCGTCGCCTATACGTCTGAAAGACTTCAAGGGACACAACCACAAAGCTGGCACAGAGAGAAGCAATCTTGTGTCTTAGGTGCATGGTCTACGAGCACGGTCCGCTGTGCACGCCGCAGCCCCATTCGTAGTGACATAGCCGCACTCTTCGGCGAAAGCCGTAGGTTTAATTAGAATGCAATAAAACTAAAAATACATAAAAAAATGAACATATCATTGCGCGATTGTGACTGCTTGTTGATAGTTTTGATTTCGTAGGTTTATAAATATGTACATTGTGTATTTCTTAAGGTAAAATTGTTCATTCCAAGCGAAAGTTGAAAGTACCTACTTGTTAAGTTTTTTACGTGCAATTATTAATTGCTAATTCTAATTTAAGCGTATAGTTTGTACAGCATAGTTGAAAGAAAAGCAATTATTAAAGAATTTCTGAAATTGTTAAATTATTATTTGGTTTAGTCCATTTCTTTTCACTACTCTTATTACTATAGCCTCTTCGGAAACCGGCTTGTTCGGGAGGCTGGAAGTCATCAAGTTTTCGAGACGGTTCGTAATAATTCTTGAGAACAGCTTATAAACATGGCTCAGAAGCGTGATGGGTCTGTATTTGTTCAATAGGTTGCTATCACCTTTTTTGAAGAACAACACCACCTCGCCTAAGTTCCACGCTTTCGGCGTTTTGTCCTCGGACAGGACGCAATTAAAGAGCCTCTGGAGCACTTTGAGTACCGGTGTTCTACTCGCTCTCAGAAACACTGCAGGTATTCCGTCCTCACCCGGTACGTTGTTGTTCTTAAGCTGCCTCAGAGCCGTCTTAATCTCGTACAGACTGATGGCCGGGATATCTTCGGTATAATGTCGGAACAGCTTGGCGAGCCGTCAACAGGCTTTATAAATGAGGTGTTTGACTGTCCATAGAACCTCGCGATCTCGCCTAAAACCTCTGCCCTGGTCGATCCTATGCTGCCGTCTGCCCGTTTCAGCTTTGTCAGCTGGGTTTGCCCAATAGACTTGTCCTTTGCGAACACTTTGGAGCCTTGGTTTCGCTCGAAGGTCTTTTTAACATGGTTTAATTTAAAGATACGCAGATCGTGTGGCAAGGATTTAAATATACGCCTATTGAGCTGCCTATAAGACGTTGCGTCATCTGAAGACTGTAGTTTCAGCTGCGGAAACGTGGTCTCTCATTATCGGCCTCATCTCAAACTCAGGGTCGCTCAGCGAACTATGGAGAGGGCTATGCTCGGAGTATCGCTACGTGATCGAATCAGAAATGAGGAGATCCGTAGACGAACTGAAATTACCGACATAGGTCGCCGAATTAGCAAGCTGAAGTGGCAATGGGCAGGCCCCATCGCACGTAGAGCAGATGGCCGATGGCACCGAAAAGTGTTAGAGTGGAGACCGCGGACCGGCAAGCGCAGCGTGGGACGTCCACACGACAGAGGACCTTATAAAAGTAGCCGGAAGACACTGGATGCAGGTCGCCTCCGACAGGTATTCATTGAGGTTCAAGGGGGAGGCCTATGTCCGGCAGTGGACGTCTTACGGCTGAGATGATGATGATTATGAAGAATGATAACTCTTATTAACTTATATTATTAATCTTCATTTGAGTCTGAAATTCTTCAAAATCCTTTCTGATATTTTCTTTTCGTGTATAATAATACACGAAAACATCTAGATGATATGGCAACTTTAAGTTTAATATTTTTATGTATTTTCTCATTTTTGAAAAAAATATGTAGTTACGTTGGTGTATTATTTTACTGGGGAATGATTGAGGTCAAACAGCAATCTAATCTTAGCCTGAAAGAGATTTTCTATAAAATAAAATAAATCGTCAACAATAATATTTATTTCCAAGATATTTTACATTAAAGAAATTAATATTAAACATAAGTTTAACAATAATTTGTCAACATTGATGATAATAATTTGTCCACCGCCATTGCGTTATAAATAATTATGACTTTTTATCCCGTTATGAAAAATAAATACAGAGTTAAAAATAATACTATAATAGATGTCAATAAACATAATTTCCTTAAATACTTAAAACCTATTTTTTACATTTAATCAATACATAGATGACATGACTTTGGTTTAACGTGAGTAATTGATATTTGGGCTTTTAGATTTGAAAAATACCATCTCTGAAAGGAACAAGGGCTGTGATAGAGTTTTTCTTAAAATACTAAGCCCTTGTCAATAATACTTATTTTTACAATTATTAAGATTTTATATGATTCTATTATATTTAATAATGCACTACACGGTACAAATTTTATTTACTTATGTGAACACACAGGCACCTTATGACATTGTTAATTCATGGCACACCATTCAATTGGTAATAATAATAGGTAGGGGCAAAAGTATTTTCGTATTTTGAATATATTATTAGTAATCAATTCTCTTTGGCTGTACTGAATGTTACTGGGTGGTTTTAATACCATTAAATGTTGACATTCTGAAGATGCAATAAAAAGAAAATAAAACTAGTTCTCGCCGTTTTTCAATTGTTTTTCATGCAAGAAAAATGGACGTATGTGACGAAAAAATTCGGTACATTTTAAAGTTTTACTACAAAAAAGGTAAAAATGTGACGAACGCCTCGAATAAAATTTGTGCGGTTTATGGACCTAATGCAATTTCAATAGGAGTATTTCAAACATAAATAATTAAATAAACATAAATAAACGCATTTGTGTTTCAAGCGTTTCAGTCTGGAAATTGTAGTGTGAAAGATGAGGTTCGCCCTACCACGGATAAAATCAGTGGCATTTTTGAAAAAGTGGAGGAAGATCGACATATTAGTAGTTACGACATTGCTGAAGAACTGGATGATGATCACAAAACAGTTTTACGTCATTTGCAAAAGTCTGAGTACAAGAAAAAACTTGACATTTGGGTACCACACGATCTCACTGAGAGGAATTTAAAGCAACGTGTTTCGATTTGCGATTCTTTATTGAAACGTAACAATTCCGAACCATTTCTCAAACGGTTGATTACGGGTG
>DWCF01000066.1:0-75505 GCA_018230265.1 Delias oraia | reverse complement strand
ACTGTGCATTTTATAGCGTTATAAAGAGTTGTCGTTAAATGGAGAGAAGAAAAGGTGGATGGAAGACAAGCTAAACCGTCTAAAGCCAATTGATTTCGACGCTTTAGGGAGTTTGTCGTAAAATCGAGGGACGTTACATGGAGTTTACACTGTATATTGAAGAAAAATCCACACAACGAAAGAATACTATTTAATGTTTTCCTATTAACAGGCGAGTGTTTCCTATCTCAAACCTGAAGTAACATTTATCCTATGTCTACAGAATATATAAAATTATTACCTACAGAGATAAACTTGTTTATTTCCTCCATTCTTATGTAACAGTACGTGATAATATTAAAAAGGATAAGAAAGGAAACAATAATATTTTCATTAATGGTAAAAATACTTCACGAGGTATCCAAGATATGTAATGTTAATAGCTTACCTTTAAACTCTTGCTCCATCTCCTCTTCAGTATTGCCAACGATGGCTGTCAGCATCTTCATGAGCTGCCGCTTCTCGAGGATGCTGACGGTCTCTGTCGCGAAGACATCAGCTCGGGAGCAAGGCACGGGCATCAGACGGTCATCCAACCATGTCAGGACCCGTGTGACACAACGGAACTCAGCATAGCGGGCTATGTTCGATGAAATCAATAGTTCTACAAGTGGCCCTCGGGAAAATAGCAGCTGGAAGGGAAACAGCCCTTTTTGTATGTCAACTTTGTTTTACAATATAAAAGCGGCATACAGATGTTAGACTCAGAGAATCTATACTTATGTGTATGTAACTAGAAAATATGTTTTTATGAAGTAAATATTCAAATGTTCAAAATGTTATTCGTTTGAATTCTTACTATATATATTATATTTTTCGCATCGCCTTGGGAGAATAAAAACTTGTCTTAATGACTTATATCTGGACTACACATATTAAATTGGCGTTTTGTACCATTTATTGTGTACCTTGCATGCTTTGTATCAATACATATCTATTTTTAAACCCGTCAACTAATCCAGCTGCAGGATTTTTTAAAGACATATTTCTTAATTAAAAAACTATTTTATATATATAATAATAGGTAGATACCGACTATGAACAATCCTATGCAAACAACTAAAGCTGTAGTATTACACATTTATATTTTTTTGCGTATAGCAGGCACCAGAGCAGGCGGGTCTCGCCTGCGGTAAGAGATCACCGCCGCGCCACAATACGCCATTTGGATGTGTTATCGGCCTTTTACGCTCCGTCAACGGTCTAATTTCAAGGGCCTCCGATATCATCATTCACTCAGCGCAACACTGCACACGTAAAACTTTAAACGTACGCCATAAACATATAATCAAAGACGTCGTCTTATATGATTAATCGTTATCTTTCATGTTATTGGCCATTAAAACTATATATATCGTTAAAAATACGCAATAAAATGTATCAAAGAAGTCATCACAAAAATTTATAAAATTTAATGAGGTAATAATACATATTTGAGATGGTCTGTCAGGCGCTTAATTAAATTTAACGGAGACGTGAAAACACGAAAATACCACACAATTTTATAACAGATTAGCTTTCTACACAGTTCGGGCGGCTAACTTTCAGAGGCGTAATATCAGTCTCGTCGCGGCTTTAATAAACTCTCAGCGAACCTTTGGCTCGCCCCAAAGTCCGCGAGAAGCTGTAAAGCGTTACACCAACAACGTTAGTCATTTAAAAAATATATATACATATATATCTATAACATAAAAATGAATCGCTGTTTTTTTTACAGCCAACAACTGAGCAGGTGCGTCTCCTGTATAGTAAAAGATACTCGATAGACCGCCGCCCATAAACAACGTTACAGTCCGAGTATTAGTTGCGTTGGCGGCTTTTTTACGCCGCTAAAAGCGGCACTTTTAAGGGCCTCCGATGTCCTCACTCATTCTGCACAGTTCAAGAACGTTTCACGCTGAGTATTCTGTGTGCCCGTGGTATCACTTCTGACGAGCCGGCCCAATTTGAGCGTCAGAATATGCTTCAGCATGCCTCTCCCACGGGTGTAAAAAAAAATGAATGTGTTGCTGAGTGCAAAAAAATACACTTTTCGATCTTTCCATACTAACTATTCGTAATAAATTTGAACTTTAATATCATAATCTGTTCAAGCGTTAGTAGATAGATTACGGGAATGCCAAAAGTATCCCACTAATAAAATTGAGGATAATTAAAGTAACAGTTTGTCGTGTGCTAAGATCGCTGAGGGTTTATAATTGGACCCGGTAGGTGGCGTTGGTTTCGTAATTATAGAAAAATAACTTGTTGAAATTTACATAATTTCTATTAATCGTACGCCTGTTATTATACCATCATTATTAATCCAATCATTTTAATAGAACAAATAAACATCGCGAGCTGATATTTTTGTTACGACAATGTCTAAGCGAATATTAATAAGGAGACTCTGTATTTTATTTGAACAATATCAAGATGAAATTTGTATTAAAAATCCTAAAAAAAAATTAAAACTAACTAAAAATTTTAAACTAATAAATAAAGAAAAGGGCTTATGTACGATTATTAAAGAATTGACCATTATATTATATTATCATGACCATTATGACCACGCACAGATTTAGTTTCCTCTAAATAGCCTGAAATATAATTGCATAGATTGGACAATAAGATTGTAATATATGTTTAAATAAAATATTATTATATGTTATAATGTAATATTAATTATAATTCTATGGAATATTTTACATTTTTAAATTGCAATACAGCGGTTTTATGTGCTAATAATATTCCAAATACAAATATGACCAAAGATTATTGTGTGTAGATAAATATATAATTATAGTAAATATATAATAATCTGTTGAAAATAAAAATATATTTTCAACCGTGTAATCTGTTGTAAAAAAATTATCTTTTGAAGTAAAGAATCTGTTGAAACATAAAAAGTATATTTTAAAATGTTATAATCTGTTACTAAAAATAAAAACTATTTTGAAGTGTATAAATCCGTTGAAAATAAAAACTCTATTTTGAAATTCTCGACTTCAAAGACAGCAAACGTTCTAGCACTCATTGCAAAAAAAGACATTGTTAACTGGAGATCGCTAGGTCAATATCCCCGCGAGATTAAACATCAAAAACTTCGCTTAGATTTAAATGACTAAACACATTAAGACTAATAGGAGAAATATATTTGTTCTACCGAAATACGACAATTGTATCATGAGCTGTTTCATTTAGCCTCAGTCGAGGATGTCATTAAAATTTGGAGCTGCAGGCGGTTAGGAGAGACCGTTACGGTTAATGGAAGTGGAAACTTTTTACTTTTTATATAATGCTACTTTACGGCACGACTCAAGGTTAATACAGTATTCCGGTCACGATAAAAACTACACGGACAGTATATTTTTCAACATTTTCCGTGCTGCCGGACACGCTGAAGAACAAACAGTCGTCATGATACAACAATGACAGTGACGTTCGGATTTTGCTCGCTCTGCAACCAATATAGCCTAGGTCATTCGAGAACTATCTAGCTTTCCACAATTTCATCATTACGGCCGAATTTTTTCATACTACTTTAGACAAATATAAAAGCTGCAGATATTATTAAGTAACCGTGGGAGAGCCATGCTGAAGCATATGCTGACGCATTAATTGGGCCAGCTAGTCCGAAGTGATACAACGGGCTCCACTCAACAAATACTCAACGTGAAATGCTAGTTGTAGTTGAAACAGAGCTTCTACTGTGCTTCGTTGAGTGAGCGAGGATATCAAAGGCCCTCAAAAATGCCATTTAAGTGGCGTAAAAAGCCGACAATACAACCAATGCGTGGACTGTGGCGCAGAGTCTGCTCTACCGTAAAAAAAACAATTAAAAATCGAGAGAACTACACATTAGGGATTACCAGTGAAACAGTACTTTGTTTCGCTGAGTGAGTGAGGATGCCCGTGAAACTATAACGCTCAAGCGGCGTAAAAAGCCGGCAACACAACCAAAGCGCGGATTGTGTTACGTCTGACCATAGATTAGAGCCGTCTATACCGTTTCACGCTATATAATAAAAAAGAATAGTCACATTCTTGGTGAAACGTGAAAGTATTTCGCTGCAAATTGAATACATTTACTTTTATTCTGAATTAATCCTACATAACAATTGCTTTAAACATGTATTTTATTTTCACTGTAATTTGTCTATACAAAAAGCATGACCAATTATTCAATACCTAAATGAATCATTTAGCAAGTAGCGTATGACAAAAAATATTATATATATAGTTTTTATGCCTAGCAAAATTTATAAATCAAAAATCTTTGGCTCTAATGACAAATAGACCCAATTATTGATCTTAATATGAAACACATACAACACAAAACAATTGGAAATATATTTTTTAATTTGTTTAATAAGCTGAAATCTTCTGCAGATAACATAATCATTGAAATAATTATATATAGAAATCTGTATGCCTGACGTAATTAGACATTTATATAATTAAATATAATATTAGAAGTAAATTATTCGTGAAAGTATATTTTTTCATTTACTAATACTGCTCACTCAATGAAATTATTATAAACATTTGATAATTTAAATGATTGAGTTGAATGAATTTAATTTAATATGAATGAATTCAGTAATAAATATCAATTGAAAAATAATATTATATAAATAAATAAATAAATAAAAAAAATTATATTACATATATTTATTCATAATTATTATAGACAATTTACCTTAGGTGTCATGTCAATATTGAATTTCCTATATTCTGCAGCAAATTTTAATTGACTCCAAATTTTTTTTGAGAGATCTGCATCAGTCTTATTTTCATCTGCTTCTTCTGGTACATCTCTAATAAAATATTATTAAACTATAACATCAAGGTTGTATCTAAGGATCATGGTCAATATTGGGATATTGTACAAAATTCAACATATTATCCACCTGTTTCCACTAGATTAAGAAGAATAAGTATGTGCTGGTGATATTTAAATAATAAAGATTTTTACATGACTTTCTCTAATGCAGATTATAAGTAAAAAAGGTAAAAATACTTACTTTTCAATGTACCATTTCTCACTAAGGTTATAGACTTGCTCCTGTCTCTTAGGATCTTCTGATACTTCTTTGATAAACTTTTGAAGACCGTCAAAGTTGTAAGATGCCCAAAGACCTCCATAATGATCACTAGAGTCTAAGTGAAGAACATTTTTACCAATCCTACTGCATGCTGCTGCTACAATTGACTCTACCATTCCTATAGTAAAGGGAAATTTCTTACATTATTAAATTTAAAAAAAAAATTATTTAGGTATATAATCCTAAAAAGATACCAACATATAAATCAGGAACCCTAAATTACAACCATATTGGATAGGAATTAATTACAAAAATTTCTTTTGTGACTAGAGGTCAATGACTGTAGTAAATAACTGAAAATATTGACGGAATGAGTAATCTCATAAAACTAGGGCGTTTTTTACAGATGTTCTGAATTGATTCTAGTTGGATTTTAATAAGAATATAAAGATTAAGATCCATAATTTTTAAAATATATTTAATGCAATGTCTGTAAAGATTAGTTAAATATAAGAGTATCAAATGTAGGAATGAAAAAAAATTGGGATCGATATCTAAGTAGGCTACCTTTCGCCATTACACCCGGCATACATTTTTATAAGATAATAGGCATACCTGTCCCAACGACAATGACTTGGAAGTCGGTCGGTAAATCGTCATCCATTTTAAGATCCTATTTAGCTCACAGTTCTTATGAAATATAGTTATTTTTATTAAATTCAAAAAATGTACTAAGCCTTTGCTTGACGAAGGCTTTTACAGATTTTCTTGGTTGATATTTGACAAAGACAATTGAGGTAACGTGACAATTGACTTGAGTGCAGTAACCAGCTATTGCCACGCCTTAACTGGCAACATTCACCACTATTGCAGAATAAATGGTATGAATAGAGTATTTACGACAAATGATGCGAACTATAAGGTTGTCTGATAGAAAGAAATTAATGTGTTTGTAGAGCGAAAATTATTTTATTTACGTTTCCAAAAAGGACGACAATACATAAAATAAGTGATTTTTTATATCAAAGTATATTAAATATTAGCTAGTTGTGTTATATACTGATATTTTTATAAATACTGATATTTTATATAAAATTTAAAAAAAATAGTTTTATTTATATGTGATGTGTATATCTGATAGGTGAACTACCATAATAATTTTAGTATTTTCATATTTAAAGGAATGTGAATTTTCGCCTACGTGACAGTTCAATATATTAAGTTTGGCTATAAATAAGAATAATGACTGAAGAACTGCCTGACTGCTGACTAAAGAATACATAAAAAGCTTCCGCACATAAAATAACCACATAATAGCGGAGTTGATCCGCGTCATTCTCTATATTTCACTTTGGATGAAGCAAAATTTATAGTGTCATATTTAACTTTATTGTAGTTTAATACTCTCGCCTTGTTTACAGAGGAAACCGAAAATGCGGTCATAAAAATAAAACAGCAAATGACTCGTGTTATATATTTACAATATTTTTACATACATTTCAACATTTTACAGACTACAGGAGCTCTTTTTTGCTCGAGCAACGAACAGTTACATAAACTAACACATAAATCTAAATCGTAATAAAAACGATTTGTGTTAGTTAATCTACTGGACCCGCTCTATACGGGATGGTACACTGGAATCAATAAAATTCTCGTGTCCACAGCATTTGCTACGAAGAAAAATGGTGGCAGTATATTTGAAACGGCAATAGGTAGTACCTACTATTCGCAGATAGATCAAAGCAACGTTTTAGGCCGCATCTCGTTTTTGGTCAAGGGCCTCATCGATTTTGTCTGCCCTTTGCAGCTTCAACTTAAAAATAAATCAGTAATGCACGGTGTTTGTAATAATTTTACTAATTATTATATCATCAAATTATAGTACCTATCTAAGTATAATTTATTGATGTTACGTTTTAGTACATATTTTAAGTATAATATTATTCGTGTATCATAAACAAAAAATATTTATTTCTTTATGGTTAAAAGTATTAATTTGAACATAATATATCTGTTTTAAATACGCGTAATAACCATAAATGTAGTGGCAGCAGTTATTTCAGCAACGGATAAAATAATTATAAAAGAATGTATTGTTTAAATAAAATTAAAATATTACTGTTTTCATTTACAATAGATATCGATATTATTGTAAGCTATTTGTAAATTATCTTTCGTTTTATAGAACTAAGCAATCGGAAGGCAGGTACTAAGTTTTTGAGGCCATTGTGCGTGTGATTTTATATAAAATAATAAAAGTACAAATGTAAGGAAACCTTAACTATTTACACTATGTAAATAATTTAATGACTACAAAAGATTAATTCGGTAAATTCTTCATTACAAACTTACATAGAACACTACTCGGTGTAACCATCAACACCAAATAACTATATGTATAACATTTCCATAACATATTATCGCACAACAATAATCGGAGACAATAATAAAGAATTTGTTTGCAGAAAAGTACTATTTTCAGTCTACTATGAATTTTATTCCAACGCGTATTTAAATTTATGTGCCTGAAGAAATTATATTATTGCCTTCTTAATCGTGCTACCTGAGAGTAATTGAATTTGATAAAAACAAGGATTTGAATCAATAATCTTTCTACGAGCTTGCTATTTATTGCAAATATTTAATAATTTTATCTTGATAGCTGGTTTCTTTTGGTCTTCTATGTTTAACTGACACGACCTCTATAATTCCACACATTTTTCATCGCCTATAGAACATCAACATCGCAATACATCAATTCAATAACAAAATATTTACACTCTAAAATTAAAAAATTATTATATTAATTAATATATCGACATATCAGATTGCATTTATACAACATTTATAGGGTTCGAACTAAAAACAACAATGGCAAGACCACTGCTAATATTGCTCTACGGAATTGACAATAGATTACAAAGTTAATCTGACAATGCCATCTCCAAAGGGCATAATAATATAATTATATCTCGTTTACGTTGTTCTTGGATTCCTGTTGATTTCATAATTACTCACTACAACTACTTGGAATAGATTTCGCGGGTTAATTCAGACAAATCAATTAATAACACCAATTGTTTAGTTGAATTTATTTTTAAAATAACGAATTTAATTTTAAGTTTTAAGAAATGATTATCAAATGATATGTTAGTTTTAAAACCTGATATGTAGCTACGAACAGAATAATATGCATCTGAAATGTGGATATCTTAATTATTTATCATAAACAACATCCAGGTAACAACATAGGATATTATTTTGGACTAGAATAACGTTTCGCGTGAATGTGAGGCGCGGTCATAATTAGTGGAACAGACGGGTCTACTTGTGAGCTCCGTGCAATCGTGTCCACCAACCTCTGTCCCGCCGCCACTATCCGTCGAGAACTGCTCAACTTCATCGTCAGTGGATTCGGCATCGTCTTCAGCAAATACTGAGTCGGCCCCTACGGATGCAAGATCACATTCTACAACAAACGAAGCACCTACGCTACCAACTGAAGCCAGTGGGGCGAGTCTTTCGCTTGGACATGGCGAGAGACGACGCTCCGGAAGCGCACACACTACTGAAGAACCTCGCCTCTCTAAATAGGAACTCCCAGAACTAGAACAAGTAGCCGAACTTAATCGGCGATCACGCGGTCCACCCGAAAAGCGTCTTTCGCTAAACTTTAACGCTGATCCGGGTAAAGAGTCACCACGCACGAAAAGCCTTCTAGGAGGTGCTAGTAAACTACCGTAACCACCGTACGACATAAAGCGCGAAGTGCGCGGCCATGAGGGGTCTTCGCTCAGCGAAGGTCGAGATCGGGCACGCTCTGACAAAGCCTCTTCTAATGCTAAATTTAACTGCCTTTCCTCCTCAACGGCTTCTTCTTCAGCAACAACCGCCTCAGCCAACTCCACGAGTTTCGGATCATTCAATGCCTTCACTGATTTACTCCGGCTTTTGTACACAATTAAAAAAACCATTAGAGCAAAAAAGCCGCCCAGCGTGGCGGCTATTCGCACACCCGTCATGACGTCGTATGTGGCATAAAACTCGATCCGTACTCGATCTCGTTCAGTTTGTGACCGGTGCGTAGAATTTTCAATCGCGCCTGTGTCTGCATCAGCCCATCCATCTCGATTCTCCATAGCGTGGTCAAATGTTCATTGCCTGAAAACCGATAACTGTTGATAGTGATATTACTTTGACAATCAGCCCAACGCTGGTGTGATGATAAGTGATAAAGCGCTTTTTCGACTATCAGAAAATATAAGCTCGCAGATAAACGTGTAAATCAAATAGAAGTATATAATATAAAGGAAGATATAATAAAACTTAGTTGCTTATAATATGTTTAATGAAAAGTATAAGCTCTCATATAAAAGCAAAAGTCAGATACGGGAAAATAATTTTAAGGAAGATATTTTAATTGTTTTGAAATTTAGTTGTCTATTGAAATATGGAATTTATAAAAGTGTCGTAATTGTATTTGTATTATGGTTAAAATAAAACTACAACACAGCGGTGTCTCTGGACGATTTCCGTTTTCTAGTTAGCGCACGGCTCCCGACTTAACTGGGACGCAGATAATCACATACCTCTATATTGTATGCAGATATAATACATAGATAAACAACTCAGGAAAATTTATACACTGTACCTATATGTACTTTAAAACATTTAAACAGAGGAACCTCCAATTTAATTTTAACTTTTAACATTACCTCATTTTGTAGAAGAAGCTTTAGAAATCAAAATAAGATTTCAGTTCGTGTTTTTTTATCCTATAGTGGACAGCGCAACAGGTGGTGCACATTGGTTGTGTTGCCGGCTTTTTACGCCGCTTAAGCGGCACTTTCATATGCCTACGATATCCTCACTCGCTCTGCGTAACACAGTTCAATTACCGTTTCATGCTGAGCTGTGAGCCCGTGGAATCACTTTGGACGAGCCGGCCCAATTAGTGCGTCAACATATGCTTCAGCATGGCTGTCCCACGGAAGAAAATACGGAACGGAAGTATTTAGCGAAAATCTGTTTTACATTGCTATTGAATTTTTGGTAGAAGAGAAAGAATATTCAATTTTCGTATCTCCTATTCGTATTCAAATTTCAACTTTTTCCTATATTTTTTTTAAAATTTTTGGTTCTGTATACGTTTCATATTTCTCAACATTACATTTAATACAATATTCCCATTAAAAACAAATTAATAGTTTATTGTTTTGGAATCGGTAGTGAACAATAATAAATTCTAAAACAGTATTATTCAAATTACGTCGCAGTTGACATTAAAATTCATCTTTCGTGGAAACTTATAACTAAACTCTCTTTTACACATCAGAGTATAACGCGGACGGAAATGGTAAGAAATTTTACATACACATTACAAGGGCAAACTGTTGTTTTATAGTCCACATAGAAACGTTTTGGCTCCGTTCATCAGATTATCATTTTATTGCCACAATCATAATAATCGAACATTAATGCGTTTATTCTATTTTTGATTTCATAAATGCCTTAACTATGATTTATACGTATATAATTGAACTATTTTATTTTCACCTAAAAACTCATATCATCGGCCATATATTCTTTAATTGACATTTTTTTAGGACGATTTCCGCATAAATAACTCATTATCCTAACGTCGAAATAGGGTTTTTAGGTATAGATTTTCAGTATTTATATGTACTGATTTGAAAAAATAAAACAGTTTAAAGTTATACCACTGGCTTACAGAATACCAGCATGAAATAGTGCATACTTGTTTCGCTGATGTGTGAGGATCAGAGATCCTTAAAATTATTAAGCATTATTGTTTTTATTTTATTCTATAGTGGACAACGCTGAGTATTCTGTGAGCCCGTTGTATCACTCTGAACGTGCCGGCCCAATTAGTTCGTCAGCATATACTTCATCATGGCTCTCCCACGGCTGCGACAATGAGAAGACAATCGATCGGCCAGTGTCAAGCCCTTACAGATAACGAATAAATTATAATTGTTCGGACCAGTCGGCTCATCCTAAGTGATACCACGGGCTCACAGATTACTCAGCGTGAAACGGTACTTATACTGTGTTTCGCAAAGTGAGTGATATATAGTGAAGATATCGGAGGCCCTTAAAATTGCTGCGTTAAAAGCCAGCAACACAACCAATGTGTGGACTATGGCGCGATTGTTCATTGGCGACGTTGTTCCCTTAACTTACAGGATACCTACTTGCTCCGTTGTCCGCTATAGACTTAAAATAGCACAGTTTCAGCATGCACAATCAATCTAGCCAAAAACTCTAGTTAGAATATCTGTTATTGTAAGATACGTCGCAAAGGTAACAGATGTCTCTAACGACACTTACGTTTTGATCTTAGAATATTCCGCACAACCTTTAGTCTGAATATTTAATGTTACATTCAGATTGAAAGAATTTAGTTCCATTATAATATTATATACTTTAGGTTGCATTATTTCGTCCTTTTCTCTGCTTAAGAACCTTATTTTAAACGTGGATAAACAATTTAATCCAAAAAAGTATTTTTGATTTTAATAAATTTATTAGTGATGTTAAAATTTATAATCTCCGACACCGGTTCACGCCTAAATAAATACAATTTAAGTGTTCCCTAAAACAATTGAATCAAGTTGAAAATACGTTTTTAATTTAATTTTAGTCGTATTATATACTAAACAAATGTATTGTTTACTATTAATAACGTCACATATTACAGGTTTATATAACTATTATAAAAAATATTTATTAACAACTTCTTACACTATTGTTTAAACTTTATTTATTTTCAAATACAAGTGTTTCTTTAAAAAAAATTACGAAAAATATGCCTCTTTCTGAAAATTATTTCCTAAACATTTTATTAATCTATGTAATTTTTAATATCCACGATAATCACATAAACGTGGCCTAAAATGTTGATTTGTGTAGAATAGCAGTAGCTATAAACAGCATGCACTGGGCAAAAACAGTATGAACTCGAAACAATGCAACTAAATATAGACTGGACATATTAAGTTTATTTACAGGAGTACCGAACACATACCTACAGGATAGTTACGAATTTTGATTTAAAATAAAGAGATATAACTATTTTCGCAATTGTAATTCGGGGATTTCAAGCAATAAATGCAAATCAAAGGAAAAAAGTATGGCATACGTGCAAGCATAAGAATTAAGCAGATTAAGAGTATTCCAAAGATATTTACCACTTGAAGAACGTAATCCGAACACCGCAACAATTGACAAATACTTAGAGAGACGACGGCTTATTAATATTGTGCTCATGTCCTTGACATTTAAAATTATATTTTTAACAAATTTAATAGCCTAATGAAACCACACGACATAATTTTGTAAACATTTATTATACCCGCAGTTATAGATATAGATCTTTCTCAAAAAAAATTTATTCGTTGCATTAACAAATAACTCAGGCTATTATAATTTAAATTTTCACTTCACAACGTTTCCAATTACTGGATCTTGAGTTTTTGTTATTATGCTGAGAAAATAAAATATATGTAATTAATATCATTTTCGTTTCACAATATTCTACTAGTCCACGGACCACCTCGCCTCTATAGACAGATAGAAATTGATTAATTGACATTGGAGTACCTAACAAATTTTTGATAAATGCCAGTGTCACGACAAAGAACCGACGAAGATTTTCTTATAATGTGTTGGATACCTAATACATCCTTATAGTTAAACAACGCATGGAACTTGTTTGTCTATAGTAAAAAAACAATATTAACTCAATTTTAGTACTTGTAAAAACAGTATATCTACTGTGTTTTTCTGAGCGAGTGAAGTTATCAGAAGGCCTTAAAAAATGCCGATTAAGTGGCGTAAAAAGTCTGCAACAAAACCAATGCGCAAATTGTGGCATGGTTGTCCATGGGCGGCGATGTTCTCTTAGCATATAGGAGACCCACTTGCTCCGTTGTCCACTATACTATAAAAATAAAGTATTTTCTCGTTATTGTAATTTTTCCCGACAATTTTCTTAACCATCCAAGCATGTATTATAAATTGTGTTGTTAAAAAGGAATATTTTTTATTCTATAACCTATGGGATAAATCCGTCTATAGGCTTCTGTTTCCACAGAGCATAATTGAATTCGTTAGATGTTTTTATTTCTAATTTCCAATATAAGCAATAAGTATTTACATTTAATTTGTGATCCTTGATTGTAGTGTTTAGATTTCGATAATTTTACGTTACCTATTATAACTCTTGTTTTTTTTTATATGATCTACATATGTGAACAATTCATCAGATAACCTTATATTGCAATTTCTACAGGTTATTTACTTCATTGAAGTGTAAAAATCACTGTCTAGTACAATTTAAAGATATTGCTTACACAATGTCAGTCGAATGGAAGGAGTATAAAGATGATCCTAGAATTATTTGCAAATACGGTGCTAAATGTTATCAGAAAAATCCTGATCATCACAAATCGTTCAAACATCCTCCACAACTAAAAGCCAAAACTAAAAATGTTACAGCAAAAAATCGTTTTAGTCCATATAAGAAAGAAACAAATACCAAACCATGCAGTAGTCTCCAAGGAGACATATCGGAAGAATTCATTTCAAATTCAAACAAAACAGATACTCCAAGTTGCAGTGATATATTGAGGATAATACAATTAGATAATATAACTTATTATGATAAAGAAATTGACAATAATATATATAAAGAATGTTTCCAGGTGGAAATGCCTGATGATTTCTTTAAATTTTTTAAATGTTTAAATGAAGAATCATCTTCAGTTGAGCATTTAATGTCCAGTGTTAATTTAGAAATGATAGGACCATTTGATCTATTATTAGGCAAATTACCTAAACTTGATAATAAGGATTTGTACTTAGTCCATTGGAGATTTTTTTATGATGTGCCAGAGTTTCAGGTAAATATTATTAAAAAACTGTTATTTAACCCTTTTTTATAGTATAAAGGACAACAGAGCAGGTGGGTCCCCTATATAGCAAGAGAGCACTGCCGCCCATGGACAACCGAGCCAGAGTCCGCGTATTGGTTTTGTTGACGATTTTCACAGCATATTTAAGGACCACAGATATTTTCACTAACTCGAAACACAGTACAAGTACCGTTTCACGCAGAGTATTCTGTGAGCCCGTGATATCATTTTGGATGAGCTGGCCCAATTTGTGCATCAGCATATGCTTCAGTATGGCTATCCCACGGGAGAGACAGTATCATGACACTCCCGGCCACTGTCAAGCCCTTCCAGAGATCAAATAAATTAAAAATTAAATTAGAATTATACGAACCGGGATTCGAACCCAATACCTCTAGCTTCTTAGTACACTTTTAAAATTATTAAGCTATGAGGCTCATAACTAAATGATTCATATGAACTATAACTATATAATATGTTTTTATGGTGAGGATTTATGATTATTCAATTAGCGACTAAGATTAATTATGCTTATAAATTTGCAAGTTAATATAATAATAAAATATAATAATAAAATAAATATAATAATAAATATAATAATAAAATAATAAAATATAATATAATAATAAAATATATAATAATAAGTTGCATAAATATAATTGCTTTTAAACTTACAGGCTGTTTTAAAACGAAAGGGAAAAAGTGAATTACATATAGGATATTATAGAGACAATCCCAACGAAAAGCCATCATTTTTAGCTAAAAATGATAGTTCCAAGGATTATATTATTACTCCAATTTCAGAAAATATTTTTGGTGCTGTATAGTAAGTATATTTCATATATTTTGAAGAGGTATTTATGTAAATAAACAATATTCTTTTTCAAATTGTAGTTGGTTTTTGCAAAATGAGAAATCGTCATCACCATTCATGTCAATTGCTTGTCAAAAACTATCAGAAAAAGTTAAGAAATGGGCTGAAAGTAATAGGTATTCTGTAGAAGAATATGATAAAAAACCTAGAATCAAGAAAATGATTTGCAAGACATTTCATGGTGCTGGTATTGTTGTACCTTATAATAAGAGTACTCAATTAGGTTATAGGAAATTAGTAGAAACTGATGGTAAGGTTTTATCTTTAGTATACATTTATATAAATTGTAATTAGTAATTTAATAGATTAATTTTATAGTAGATAGTTCATTTTTATTTGAGGTCATGTAAAATTAATTCAATTTAAAAATGATTCATTTGGGAAGGTATAGAAATACAATCAGAGTAAAAGTTTGGTAATGCAGAGATTTATTTATCTTATTTAAACCCTAGTTGCATTTACCTCAAGGGTTTTGCCCCCTACTATATTGTTTGTCTAAATTTTTCTAACCATGTAGCAAAATTAAAAAAAAAAATTCTATTATTACAGCAAATATTAAAAAAATGTTCAAAAAATTAGAAGAAGCATCGGGAGAGTCCGAGAAAAATAAAATATTATCAGAAATACAACCTTTAATAACATATACCAGTATAGCAATAGATGAATGTGATTTTGGTACTGGGGTAGAAGCAGGTGTTGCATTGTTTTGTTCCGGGTTGAAGGAATTACAAAGCAGTGCCGTCAGTCTGCTTACATCGTCATACACATTGTTAAAACGAGAGGAATTTGGTAAAATCATTCAGGTAATTTTAACTGTATCTTATCACTGTCACCACAATGGAGCCATGCTGACGCACTACATTAGACTGGCTCTTCCTTAGAGATCTGGGCTCACAAAATACCAGCCCGAAACAATTTGTCCTGTTTATCTGAGTGACCGAAGACCTTGAAATTATACAGCTCAATCAATGTAATAAACCTGCACCGTAATCATAGCACGAGTTGTGGCGCGGGTATCCATGGACTGCATAAATCACATCTGATAGTTGTCATTCATATCTATAGCAGAAATCATTTTTAATGGTCACTTGAATTTTTATTTTTGAGAAACATTTAATTATAGAAACCTAATATTCTAGTATATCTCTTATTTGAAGTGAAGGCTTTATTTAATTAGAATAGTGTAAACAGCAATGCCATTTTTATTTATTTTAGGTTCACATGAAACATCGTCGCAAAGGTCCATATATGTCTCTATGGGGACACAGCACATAAAAAATAAAACATCCTTATTTATGATGCATGTATATCTAATATATTTATTGTATTAAAATATAACAATAAAAACACTTGAAGAACAATGTCAATTTTATTAGACCCTTAACATTCAAAATACAATATTGCCATCAATGTAATAATGTCAATTATTGTTACACTGCATAGGTATAACAAAATGAACTTTGCTTACTCATCTAGTAATTTTACAAAGAAAACTACCAAACAACATTCACCAACCGAGATCTTTAAACGAAATACTAGATAAAACTTACTTTTCACGTCAATAATAATTAACGTTGATGAAAAAAAATAAAAAAAAAACTATAAAGTAAAAAATAAAAAACTATAAAGTAACCAATTAGGAAAAAGTTCAATTTAAAGATCTCCAAGTCATAGAACAGTCAGAAACAAGATGCTGGTCTCATATCTACATATATTCATAGAAAAAATAGTTCAGAATTTAGAATCACCTAAGTCAATATAAACACTTATTCCTTGGGTTTGTCAGCACTGGTTAGATGAAGTAGGAGCGTAATAGGGCAATGATCACTGCCAAAGACTTTCTCTCTAATCACATTGTCACAAAGGGATGGCATCAGCCTATTTGATATTAAGAAGTAGTCCAAACGCCTGAAACAAAATTAAAACTCAATATTATATTTAACTTTCCATCAGCATATACCATGTATTATTTTAGAATAGCCTTCAAGCGGTTCGTTGGTCTAGGGGTATGATTTTCGCTTAGGGTGCGAGAGGTCCCGGGTTCAAATCCCGGACGAGCCCGCAATTTTTTTAATTATTTATGTAAGTACATCTGAGCTAATAAACAAACATACTTTCAAATATTAACAATTATAAGAAAATGCACCAGTTTTTTGTTATACTCGTCACTTTTATCAAAACGATGCTATAAACGTCGCCTTACCATCCAACATTCTTAGCCCGACTGTTAAACATATAACTCCAGAAAGTATATGCGCTGGTCTTTTCCGGATATAGGTGCCTGAAGCTGTCCAAAAATCCATCCGCCAAAAGATCTGTCATCCCCGCACGTTCCTCGTCTGTGAATCCGGCATTTCTTTTGTTGCTCTTTGGGTTTGCAAGATCTGTACAATAACAAAATATTACTACAAAGCAATAATTTTGAACAGCTATTCACAACTATAAAAATTAAAACATTCTGTATCTCTAGTAATTGATTATGTTTACAAGATTTAAACTAGAGACCTGTGTATCCCTGTAAATTTTAAAAATTGATAAATTCTTAACAGCACCTAAAAATAAATTTCACCAAACCTTTCGGCGTCTTCTAGTGTTTACAGCAGAATAATCTGTTTAATTGCATTATATAAATGTATACATATATATTTTCTTTGCAATTTGTTGAAATTTTGTTAAATAACAGATTATATAATTTGATCTAAGACTAGAAAGAGCATTTGAATTTTAAAACTACTAAAATTAATCTAATTCTGACTAATGAAATCAATGGACATCATATCTAGATATCAAACAAATTAATATGACAATTACCTATTTCAGTGTGTGAGACATTCATATCTCCACATATGATTACTGGTTTCTTTTCATCTAATGCCTTCACATGTCTTCTGAATGCCTCATTCCATTTAAGCCTTTTATCTAATGTAACAAGTTTGCGACCAGCGTTAGGCACATATGTGCAAATTAAATAGAATTGCTCGTATTCTGACGTTATTATTCGACCTTCGTCATCGAACTCCTCATTGTCAAGGCCATATTGTACATTCATCGCTAATTCTGTAGTGTATATGCCTACACCAGCGTAGCCTTCCTTTTCACTACATAACCAATAGGCGTGGTAGCCCGGTACATTGGCAACTTCTTCAGGCAGCTTGTCACGGGAACATTTAATTTCTTGTAGGCACAGTATATCTGGTTTCTCGTAGCTTATATATTCTAACCCTCCCTTGTTTAGCCACGCCCGTATACCGTCTACATTCCAACACGATATTTTGAAATTCCAGTCTTTGCCCTGACTGTTTTTGGATGTATTAGAAAAATCTATGTCCTCATACTGTGTTGACGATTTGTTTACTTTCTTTTTTGTGTCGCCGTCTGAAATCGAAGTCTTCTTTATGTTTAGAGCGAATTAATTACACGCATTAAGTAGTAATTAATAATAACTAAGATGTGTTCTAAAGTACAATATAACTATGGGATATTACAAAAACGCACATTTTTCGCTTTTTTAACTTAATACTCACATACTAAAAGATAAGATTAGATAATTTGCAATAAAAGCTTTAAGTTCACTTGAAATTTAATTGTAAACATCTAGAAGTATCTTTTGACCTCCATTCGGGGGATATGTATTAACAAAAGGAACTAATTTTTTTTATAAATGTTTGTGGAATTTTCTTTTTGTCCACCATTTATGTGGTTCAATTTTTATGTAATTATAGTGTTTTTAATTATATTTAATTTCCCTCTTCTGTTGAGATGATACAATTTTAAACACTAATTTTACAAAATATGTAATGTCATTTGAGTATTAAATTAAAAATATCATATTGTATATTGAGAATACTGAAATAAAAGAGATAGATAATTATTTCAATATAACACATGCATTATGAAATTGCATAACAGTTAATTTCAGTTTCCATATATCTTTACATGCTGAAATACCCCACTAGCCAGTTAGTAAAAGCCTCTACATCCAATTAATTATAAACAAAAGGTATTAAATAAATAAAATAAAGATTTTAGAATAATTTTTATTTAATAATAAAGGAATCCACTTAATAATCATGTACAAAACCAAAAACAAACATCAGTTATATGATACAACGATAAAAGATGTACTGTAGTCATGTGTTGACAAGTCTACAACACCCTTCACATGTATCAAAAATCAATAGCTTATATTACATATAAAAGTTACTTAATACAAATTTTAATATATTTGTGCAAATCAGCATTTTCATTAAGAAAGATTTATTTTAACGTAAGAACGCTTCTCTAATTACTTAAATTGTCAAGATATAATTAGTTACCCTTGTCTTCTGGCGTCTTGCGCCGGCGTTTTGTAATTGGTTCTCCTGTGTCTGGAGATTCCTCATCAACTTCAGTCTTTTCTGTGACTTTCTTTTGGCCTCTTTTAGCTTTTGTGGGTTTCGGGTTATCTACTTCCATATCTTCTTTAGTATCACCTGAAGGAAAAAATGTTTAGGTGAAGATTCTCAAAAACATTAGGTGTTGGTGAGAATGATTGTTTGTACTATTAACTAGGAAGTATTCTTAAAGTTCAACACATTAATTCTTGAATAACAAAGTTGAGATTAAAATTTAATTTAAAATTGCCTTTATATTTGCCATTTTCATTTTTAAAATGTAATTTTAATAAAAAATAAGAGTTAAAACATTTGACAAATTTTTCTTCAAACCATATTATTTTTCTTCAAAAGAGATATAAGGAATTCAAACATTTTCAACAATATAATTCCTATGACTACAAGAAAACAATTATTTCTTGATATTGTAAAAATTTATAACTAAAAATATCATAGAGATAATATGATTGGCTTACAATAAAATACAAATGATTATAGTGTCAAAATCAAACATTCAAAAAATAAACAAACCTTTTTCACTTCCTGATTCCTTATCTTCAAGATTTTCATCTTTTGCTTTAGCTTTGCCTTTCCTGCCCTTTTTAGGTTCAGCATCACCTTTAGCATCACCTTCCTTATCATTGCTCTTGATTGCATCTGTTTCAACATTCGCATTGTTCTGTTCCTTACTTTCTTGGCATGCAGCCTTCTCTGCTTCTTTAGCTGCCTTTTCAGCTTCTTTTAGAGCTAGTTTAGCTGCTTTTTCTGCATCTTTCGCTGCTAATTTAGCCACCTTTTCAGATTCTTTTGCTGCTTTTTCAGCTTCTTTAGCAGCAGCTTTAGCTGCTTTCTCAGCCTCTTTGGCAGCAGTTTTAGCAGCTTTTTCTTCTTCTTTTTTTATCTTTTCCGACTCCTTATCTACTTTTTGTTGGACTTTTTTACGTCCTTTTATTACTGGCTGTTCTAATGATTCAGTTTCCACTTCTTCTGATTCCGGTTTAGGGTCTGCTCTGCGCCCTCTACCTCTACCTTTTGGTTTTTCTTCTACATCTTTTTGTAGTTGTTCTGGTTCCTCACTTCCTTGTTTACCTTTAGATTTAGAAGATTCAAATGCTTTAGTTGAGGTTTCTTTTTTTGTTGCTTTTTTTCGACCCTTTATAGTTGCTTCATCTTCAACAATGTCATCTTTGGCATCTCCATTACCTTCAATTACTTCAGCTTGAGTTCCAGACTCTTTAGTAGATAAATCATCATCATCAACAGCTTTATCCTCAACACTAACAACATTTTTTTTACCCCTACCCTTCTTAGCTGGTGGTTCAGGTAATTCATCTATTCCATTTAGATCTTCATTGTAGTTTTCTATTTTTTTCCCCCGTCTGTTTGTCTTTTTTTCTACTACTTCAACTTCTTCTTGAGGTTCAGATTTTGCTTTTCCTCTGCCTTTTTTCGGTGCATCATTCACTACAGTTTTTACCTCTGCTGCTTTCTGTAAAAAATTTATTTAAAAAACATATGAAATTATTAGAAAAGCAAGAATGGAAGCTTTCCCCCTCTAAGGCACACAGTATTAAGATAAATGATATGCTTTACAATAAAATTCTTAGCATTGGATATGTATGATATTATATTAATATTCTCAACTTAACCGCCAAAGGATTCGCCGGCGGACCGTTGCAATTTACACGCGGGGATTTTTTTCAGTAACGGTTACAACTACGGTAATATTTCTAGCTTATTCAACATAAAATTTTGATGACTTAATTATCTTTATAGTTCAAACATTTATAAAAGACCGATAAATAGATATTCGCCGTTAACAAAGCAAAACCAGTTGATGGCAGCAAACAAACAACGTGTTGGATAGCACGTTTATACGTTGAAATACTAATCAAACGGTGGAACTTACTTTTGCTTTCGTTGTTCTTGGAGCCATGGTAACAATAATTAATTTAAATGAATTCTAATCACTCTAATTTTAATATATAAAGCACCCGGTAATCCTCACAAATGCGTCTTGCAAAAGAGGAATCTGGAACTAGTTAAGTTTAAGAAAAAAAATAAATTGACATTGACGCTGTTACTGGCGCCAATTTTATGATATATTTTAAATTTAAAAAGTGTAGACATGATATATTAGTAATAGACTACATTTATTGCATGTAATAAATTATATTATTATTAAAAGGTAATCTGTCGTTTTATTTTTAAATTTTCTCTTGATTTCCCTCATGTGTAAGTCGTAAGTATATATTTAACAATTAAGTATTATTTTAGTATAATTCAATTAGGATTTTAGTATTTTTTAGTACTGGCAACATATTTATTTAGTAGATTAGTTTTTATGAAAACGTTCACACTGTGAGTTATACGAAATGGAATGACGAATTTACATTAGACGTATCACATATGACGAAGGATTAAAAATGCAGTTCAGTGTCCTGTGTTTATCACAATTTAAATGATTTTTAGAAAGTCGTAAATAAAAAAGCGAACATTATTCACTTAAAATGGTAAGAATGAATACTGATTATTTTTATTACTATCAATCTATAACAACATCTTATGGATATTTCTAGGTTATGCGGTACTGCCGAATTTTTGTTAAATACAATGAAAACTTTTATGACTTAAAACCTTTGTAATGGTTATATTTTCTGTTATTTAAAATCTTTTTATACTACTAATAAGAAGTGTTAAGACTTGAGCTTTTTCTATTGTAGGTGTTTCATCACTCACATCCCATATGGATTAAGGAAACATTAGTCTTAATTCATATCAAAATAGTTATTTAAATATTTAATTTTCAGACGACTCTTGATAGAAAGGGCACCTTCAAGGTTGAATACTTACAAGAAATAGAAAAAACGGTACAAAAGCGTTGGGAAGATGAAAAGATTTTTGAAATAGAAGTTCCTGAGAATAAAAACCAAGAAAAATTCTTATGTACATTTCCATATCCCTACATGAATGGACGTTTACATCTTGGCCACACCTTTTCACTTTCAAAATGTGAAGTAAGAAGCCTGATAAATTAATATAATTCATTTATTACACACAAGATTAATTATAGTATTTGTCTAAATAATTTGAAGTATATTTTCTTAATTTTGTAATTTTTTTTTGTATCTTTAACTCTAGTTTATTAGTTTGCAGCAAGATATTTTCGCCTTAAAGGCAAAGCAGTATTATTTCCATTTGGTTTCCATTGTACTGGAATGCCAATAAAAGCTTGTGCTGATAAATTGAAAAGAGAGATGAGTGTCTATGGTAGTCCACCTCAATTTCCTGATGATGAAGATGATTCTCCTTTAGTTGAAGAAGATGTAGTTCCAAAAGATAAAAGTAAGGGGAAAAAAAGCAAGGCTGTAGCAAAAACAGGCTCAGCTAAATATCAGTGGCAAATTATGCAAAGTCTTGGCATCCCAGAAGAAGAAATCAAAGAATTTGCTAATGAAGAGTACTGGCTTGAATATTTTCCACCGAAAGCAGAAGCAGATTTAAAGAGAATGGGTCTTCATGTAAGTTATTTAAATAAATTTCATTAAATTAAATAATTTATTGGATACAAATTGTATTAATATGGGGCATACATCCTAAGACTTAATAATAATTTATTTTTGTTAATAAGTATTTATTTTTAGGTTGACTGGAGGAGAAAGTTTATAACAACTGATGTAAATCCTTTCTATGACTCGTTTGTTAGGTGGCAATTTTATCATTTAAAGAATAGGAATAAAATCATGTTTGGAAAAAGATACACAATTTACTCACCAGTAGACAAACAACCCTGCATGGACCATGACAGAAGCTCAGGGGAAGGTGCAGGTCCTCAGGAATATACACTTATAATGATGGAAGCAATAGAGCCATTACCACAAGTTCTTCAGTAAGTTTTTTGGATTATTTTAGTAAATTGTATATTTTGTTAGTTACTTAAATTAGAGTTATAATATATGTATTTAGTTGTATTCAAATATTACTAAATAGATATGAAAATGGAGTAGGTGGGTCTCTTATATGGTAGGTATTGCCGTTGCCCATGAACAACCTCTCCACATTCCGCGCATTGGTTATGTTTCAATATACAAGTACCGTTACAGGCTGAGTATTCTGTGAGCCCGTTGTATCACTTCGGACGAGCCGGCCCAATTAGTGCGTCAGCATATGCTTCAGCATGGCTCTTCAACGGGTGCGACAGTATTAAGACATTCGCCCGGCCACTGTGAAGCACTTCTAGAGACCGAATAAATAATATATTAAATTATAATTGTCCGGACCGTAATTCGAACAAGATACCTCTCGCTTCATGGTACACTTTTAAAACCAATAAGCTACGAGGCTCCCAAAATATTTTAATAATTATTATTATTTTTAATTGTTATTTATAGATGTTTTGCTGGGCAGAAAATAAAGTTCGTGACTGCCACTCTAAGACCTGAGACAATGTACGGCCAAACAAATTGCTGGATTCATCCGGATCTAAAATATATAGCTTTTGAAACTGTTAAAAATGGTATTTTTATTTGCACTAAAAGAGCTGCACGAAATATGTCATACCAAGGTTTTACAAAGGAAGATGGTGTAGTGAATGTTCTTAAAGAAATTACAGGCAAAGATCTATTAGGAGTGGCACTAAAGGCACCATTTACAAGCTATTCAAAGATCTATTCACTACCAATGTTAACTATCAAGGCAGATAAAGGAACGGGAATTGTGTCTAGCGTACCATCTGACTCACCAGACGACTATGCTGCCCTAGTTGACTTACAAAAGAAAGCAGCATTTAGGGAGAAGTACAATATTCAAAACGAAATGGTTCTCCCTTATACACCTATACCAGTCCTAGAGATCCCCGAATATGGAAATTTGTCAGCTGTCTTTGTTTACGATCAGCTGAAAATTCAAAGTCAAAATGATAAAGAGAAACTCAATCAGGCCAAAGACATGGTGTACTTGAAAGGTTTCTATGATGGGGTTTTGCTTGTTGGTGATTTTAAAGGTAAGAAGATACAAGATGTTAAAAAGAATATTCAGAATCAACTGGTAAATGATGGGGGTGCAGTAATTTACTATGAACCGGAAAAAACAATTATTTCAAGATCGGGAGATGAGTGTGTGGTCGCTTTATGTGATCAGTGGTATATTGATTACGGTGACAATGAGTGGAAGGCAAAAGCTGACAAAGCTCTGGCTGCTATGAACACATTTCACGATGAGGTGCGAAAGAATTTATCTGGAACAATTAAATGGCTGCACGAATATGCGTGTTCTAGAACTTACGGGCTTGGTGAGTGAAGTATTTATTTATTTTCAATATTAGTTGTGTTGCCCGGTTTTTTACGAAGTTTTAATGGAGCCTAAAATATCGTCACTCACTCAGCAAAACACAATATAAGTTCAATTTTACGTCGTTCTCTCCTAGACCAAAATAATATTTTTAAGTGGGTTTATGTAATCTTAAAAAACACCTATCATAACATTTCAATGTATTTATAAAATATATTAAATCATGTGCCTTATAATATATTTATACAACATTTCAACAAATTTCATCATTTTTTTAGGCACCAAGCTCCCGTGGGATACACAGTGGGTAATAGAATCGTTGTCTGATTCGACGATATACAATGCGTATTATACAGTCGCACACTTCTTACAAGGCAACACGTTCAGGGGAAATGTTGAGAATTTACTCAAGGTCAAACCAGAACAAATGACAATGGAAGTTTGGGATTATATTTTCTTCAAGGACGCACGTATGCCGAAAGACTCAAAGATACCAAAAAGTTATCTGGATCGCATGAAGGAATCATTTAACTACTGGTAGGATTTTATGTCATCATCATCATCATTTCAACTGTAAGACGTCCACTGCTGGACATAGGCCTCCCCTTGGACCTCCATGAATACCTGTCGGAGGCGACCTGCGTCTGGCGTCTTCCGGTGACCTTTATAAGATCGTCTGTCCACCTTGTAGGTGGCCGTCCCACGCTGCGCTTGCCGCTCTGTGATCTCTACTCTTAACATTTTTCGGCCCCATCGCCCGTCTACTCTGCGTGGGATGTGGCCTGCCCATTGCCACTTCAACTTGCTAATTCATCGGACTATGTCGGTAATTTTAGTTCGTCTACGGATCTCCTCATTTCTGATTCGATCACGTAATTCCAAGCATAGCCCTTTCCATAGCTGGCTGAGCGACCTTGATCTTTCAGATGAGGCTGATGGTGAGAGACCACGTCTTCGCACCGTAAGTCATCACTGGTAACACACTGGTTATCATCTTAAGGCACTGAGTATTTTATATGTAGCCTCTATGATATTAGTGAAGCATATACGGACGCACAATTGGGCCGACCCATCTGAAGTGATAACTTCAGATGGTGTGGTGTCCCACAGGCTCACATAATACCCCGTGTGAAACAGTACTTGTAATGTTTTTCACTGAGCGAATGAGGATATCGGAGGCGTAAAAAGCCAGTCCGCTATAACATAAAAAAATCGCCTCGTTAAGGCAGCGTTCGTAAGAAAGATGCATATGTTTTTTATATAATAGTAAATTGTTACAGGTATCCCGTCGACATGAGAACGTCTGGTAAAGATTTGATTCAAAATCACCTTTCCTACTATATATTCGTACATTGTGCGATCTGGGACAAAGAGGAAGACAAGTGGCCAAAGGGCATCCGAGCCAACGGCCATCTCTTACTGAACTCGGCGAAAATGTCGAAGTCCGATGGTAATTTCTTAACGTTATCGGAGTCGCTGGACAAGTTCAGCGCTGACGGTATGAGATTAACCTTGGCTGATGCTGGAGATTCCATAGAGGATGCTAATTTTGTTGAAAGCACGGCGGATGCTGCCATATTGAGACTGTATACTTTCCTTGAATGGGTCAAAGAGATGATCGCTAACAAAGCGAATTTAAGAACTGGTAAGTTTTGACAATACACTAGTATTGACTATTATACTACTATTGGCTTATGCTCTACGTGCGATGTGGCCTGCCCATTGCCACTTCAGATTGCTAATTCGGCAGGCTATGTCGGTAACTTTAGTTTGTCTACGGATCTCCTCATTTCTGATGCGATTAGCCCTTTCCATAGCTCGCTGAGCGACCCGGAGCTTTGAGATGAGGCCGATGTTGCGAGACCACGTCTCCGCAAGTCATCACTGGTAACTCACATTGGTTAAAGACCTTCGCCTTCTTCTTTTCGAGGTGATACAGATGTAAATTTGTATTTTGCCCAGATGGCTTTCCCACTGAAATACTTTACTACTGCGTTATTAAACTTGTTAACATTAATGTAAATTCTGACATTTTTAGGCGAATATAACTTCCACGACAAAGTGTTCACCAGTGAAATGAACACCCTAATTCAACAGACCGACGACAACTACAGCAAGGTTCTCTTCAAAGAGGCACTCAAGACTGGTTTCTTTGAACTTCAGGCAGCACGTGATAAATATAGGTAAATATCATGTGCCACATAGCTAAGTGGTCTTATAAACCTACAACGAAGAGAGGTGTAAGATTCGATAAAAATTTTTAGCTGAGTACAGCTACTGAGTAATGAAATGCGGAGTCCGAGATGGAACTATTTATTAATAATATTTTTTTTTTGAATGACTAATGCTTTCGGCATAAGGCCTACACAGCTTCTCGCGGACTTTTGGGGCGAGTCGTAGGATCGCCAAGAAATGGGTTGAGCCGCGATTAGCACAAGGGCGTCTCCTGCGAGACACGAACTTCAGCTTGAGCCGTCGCGGGAACGTTAGCCGCCTGAGCAGCCAGTCGGAAGTTCACCGGGGCGTGCTTTGAGCCATATATCGGTCCTCGCCTAAGTTTCCGGCGGGGGCAGTTATTAATAATATAGCTAGTGTATATTTACCCAACATACATCGTACCGGTAACTGGTGGGTTAACGAGTAGTACTTCGCTTAAGGAAAATACGGGGTTTCGCTCTTTCGACATGTCTCGCTTCTACACTATAAGAATTTGTGACGCCACGGCCAGAGTGCGTCGGTAAGCACGGAGATAAGACGATGCTGCTTTTATTCGAGACGCTGCTTTTAAATTTATAATTTATTCTTATTATTGGTCTTAACAGTCGCCGCGAGAGAGGTTTAACATTTAACCGTAAGAGTGATACCAGGGGCTCACAAAACACCTGCGTCAAACAGTACTTGTACTGTGTTTCGTTGAGTGTGCGGAGATATCGGAGGCTTTTGAAATTATGCAGTTAAAGCGACGTAAAAAGCCAACCACACAACTAAATCGTTGTTGTCCATGGGCAGCTGTGATCTCTTATCACAGAGGAGACCCATATCATAATTCTCTAACCATTTCTTTTAATATTTCCAGGGAGCTTTGTTCAGATGGCGGCATGCACTCAGATTTAGTGCTGCGCTATATCGAGACACAAGCGCTTCTGATGTCCCCCGTGTGCCCACACGTCGCCGAACATGTCTGGGAGTTGCTTGGCCATGTAAGTTTTGTGCCGCTATTTCAGAAAATCTACAATAAAATCTACTTGAGGTCGCAAGTTTGTGTGTTTATAAATTATCTTATTTTAATACTTTTTGAAGTGAAACATTAGGCGCGCTCTTCGCTGGGAGTAAATCAAATTTCTCAAATTGCATCAGGGTGTAAAACCGAACGGAAGTGGGTGAGGCGAGCTGCTTTCTAGTCCTGTGTAGTCTCGGGGCGCTTGCGAAATATTAGGGGACGGGCTCTTGCTGCTACGAACGTAGTGTATTTTTGGTATGGTAGCTCTGGCGCTGTAACAAACTACGTGGCGCCATATTAGCAGGACTGGTGGTACATATAAGACGCTTACAAAAGTGTTTTACAAACAAACATGGTGTCTTCTATCAGTTATGTATTATTGTTGTATAACAGATGTGAAGTTAATTTTATTATTGACATAAGCTTCTCTCTCGCTTTCTTAATGAACTTTTACGTAGATTTTTTTTAATCAGAAAATAATTGAGCAAAATTTTTTTTATTTATTTTTATATACAACTACCGACTCGGCACGTGCTTCGCTACGTATAAAAAGTTGCAATTTGACAGCAAAAACCTATTAAGAAAATGATCACAAAATAACAAATTCATTTGTTACAAAAATTGTGATAAATAAACAATCGTTCCACCGACTTTGTGCAAATTCACGTAAACCATCTACTAAATAGTCCATACAAAGCCTAAACATTTGATTTGCATACGTGAGCCCGTTCTTGATTATAAATTTACAGCGAAAAAATGATTTTTATACATATAGATAGATATATTTCAGTATTATTTGCAGTTTTTTTTATGTACTTTATAGTTTTGTGTTTTACAGAAACAAAGTATTCTTCATGCCCGCTGGCCTGAGGTTGGTGAAATCGACACAGTGGCAATGAAAGCAAGTAACTACCTCATGGAAGCCGCGCATTCCTTCCGCATACACCTTAAAAACCACTGCGCGGTGCGCAAACCCAAAAAGGGCGAAGCTCCAAAACCCGAAAGGAAGCCTAATAAAGCCGTAATCTATGTTGCCAAGGAGTATCCAAAATGGCAACACATCATTTTGAGCACGCTCAAGGATATGAATGGGGTAAGAATGAATAAAATTTTTCCCCGTGGTAGAGCCATGCTGACGCACTAATTGGGTCAGCTCGTCCAAAGTGGACCACAAGCTCATAGAATACTCAGCATGATATGGTAGTTTAACGTGAAACGGCGCTCCTACTGTGTGTCGCTGTGTGAATGAGGATATCGGAGGTACTTAAAATGCGTAAAAAGTCGGCAATACAACGAAAGCGCGGAATGTGGTGCAGTTGTCCAGGAGCGGTGCGGGCGGGTGGACATCGGACCAGTTGCGTCTTCTACATGGTAAGAGAACACCGCCGCTCATCATTAACTACGCTTGCTGTGTTGCCCGTTTTTAATGTCGTTTAAGCGATATAATTTTAAAGGCCTTTAATAACCTCATTCACTCAGCGAAACAGTGGTGTCAATTCGGACAAGCCTTATCTATTAACTAAACTGTTTAACTTAAGTCCTAATGTTAATTTTCTTCATTGGATTTTTATAGTTTTAATATTATTTTCAATACGACTTGGAGATCTTCAAAAAAAGAGAGCACATATTTCTTAAAAAATGGCAGAGTCCCGCGGCTCTTCAAGGGCTACGGTGTCCATAGGCGATCGGCCGCTTATCCTACGTAAGCCTCTTGTTCGTTAGCCATTGAATTAATAAACAAAAGTATAATTGTATTATAATGTTTTAGAAAAAATTGTCATCAGTGCGATTTACTATTTATTTCAATTGACAGCCATCGGGTCTTCCGGATAACAAAGTGATTTCGGCAAAACTGGCTACCGTCAACGATCTGAAGAAATATATGAAGCGAGTGATGCCCTTCGTTCAGGCGACGAGGGATAACATAGAGAAGATAGGGCTAGACGCGCTGTCCCTTGCCCTGCCATTCGACGAAGCCAAGCTGCTCGAAGATAATAAGCGATATCTGCAGAATACATTGGATGTGAGTGAATTGTCATCATCATCATCATTTCAACCGTAGGACGTCCACTGCTGGACATAGGCCTCTCCCTTGGACCTCCGTGCATACCTCTCGGAGGTGACCTGCATCCAACTTCTTCCGGCGACCTTTATAACTTGTGGGTGAACGTCCCACGCTGCGCTTGCCGGTCCATGGTCTCTATTCTAACACTTTTCGGCCCCATCTTCCATCCGCTCTACGTGCGATGTGGCTTGCCCATTGCCACTTTAGCTAAAAATTATGAGTGAATTGTATTTCTTCCTATTTTCTTTTGCCTTCTGTGACCTGAGATCACTACCAGTGTCAGAATATTATATAGGGTTTCTCAACAGGACGGATCGATGTTCCATTCAGCGGACACAGCGTTGTCTATGGTCATTAAGTTTGAGCTGTTGGGTCAATTGGATCTTGTAAGGATGCAGGCCCAAGTTTCTTTGCAAAATTCTCCAAGTTCAAGTATGCGAAAGGCTGAGTTCTTCAGCGCGACGAGAAATCGACTACCTCTGTATCTCCTGAACACTCTCACGTACAGAGGCGAAGTTCTTAGTTCTCTTCAGAAGCTGTTGGTTGCTTGTTTACCGAACAGGTTGTCTCAAATTTGCTCACCAATAGTTGAAGAGTAGTCTTTGAAGGACCATCGCACGACAAAGAAATAGACAGCACAATATACCTTTTCAGTTGGATGCGGTTGAAGTGAAGCACACGGACAGCCCGGACACGTCGGAGAAGACCCGCGAAGACTGCGCCCCGGGGACGCCGCATATCAACTTTATAGCTGAACCGGGCCTTGCGGTGAACTTTAACAACCCGACACCCCTTAGTGGACTCTTTGCTGTCACCGTCACCCTGGTCGACGGGGACTCCGTTGATAAGATTAAAAACAAGATCGCAAAGGAGATTAAAGCTATTAAAGGTTGGTTTCAATATTATTAAACAGTTTTTTGAATTCGCTTTAAATCTTTTACTATACAGCCGGCAACACATGTGTCGCATGTGCCGAGGATATATTTTTGTTTAATCTATTCCTATATCTGTTCCTAGTTTTTTATTGTTAATCGGGCAACGGAAGTAGACAGATCTTTCTATAAGAGATCACTGTCGTTCATGGGTAACCGTGTCACAATTGTGTTGCTGGATTTTTAGGCTGTTTGGATTTAACAGACTTTCGATATTACCACTCACTCGAAACATAGTATTGTTTCACGATGGTATACTGTCAGCCTGTGGTTTTCACTATTTGTGCTAATGGTGTTTAACTAAGCCATATATGAGAGTATAACACATTACCATAGTAATTTTATAAATTGTTTGGGTGTATTCTATGTAGTGTTATATAGTTAACATTTTTTTCTATCTTCTTATTTTGTAGCATCTGTGGCTAGTGGTCACAGCTCTGCCAGTGTCAGTATGATGACATTTACATGCATTACCTTTATCCAAATTCTATTTTATTATTTCGCAGATACAAACGCTTTAAAACTGTGGCGTTACAAAGACCCTGTCTTGGGTCCGCGCAAGATTCCTGTCACGGGCGATTATCTAGCCAAGTGCGTAGAACTTTCGACGAGCGACGTTATACGCGTACACGTGGATGTATCGCGCGTAGACCTTGTGCAGAACGACACCAATGTTGACATCGGCTTACAATTTGTTTATACTTACGAGAAATGATCGTTTTTTCAATATATTTATTTTGATTACATCGTTTTGTTTTCTTTATTAATATCAGGCAACAGTGTAAATGTATGTAATTTAAATTAAGATACAACCGTGCCACAATGCGCGTTTTGGTAGTGTTGCTGTCTTTTTAAGCCGTTTGAGCGGTATACTTACGCGAAACACAGTACAAATGCTGATCCACGCTGGTATTACATTAGGCCATCCATTATGGATCGCTCTTGCAGTGTGAATAGCTGGAAGCTGGCATTGATTGTTTTAGCAATTTCAAATCATTAGCATCATGGATTTTTAGGAGAAAGCACTTCTGCTACTTTTGCTCTAATGACAGCGGCGTTAAAAAAGTAAATTAGGGTTGATTCAATATTATAAATACGAAATTGTAACGGAAGTGTACGCCTGGCTACTGATTGACCGCATGCTGAAATTTCACCGCTAACCGCCCCGAGCAGTAGTGACTGCCATAGTTCATAGTATCTAGCAGTTCGTGTTTAGGAGGCCTTAGAAATCATTTCAGACCAGCAGACCCAATAAGTGCTACAGCATGGTCCTCAAACAGATAAGACACTTCCAAAGACCGATTAAATTATAATTTGTTTTATACAAGCCGGGGATCCAATCCCCTGACCTTGTTACGGTAGCATTACATGGCCATTATTTTAATCATATCTTTGTATACAATTTTTATTCAAAACAACGACTTAATTGAATTCGAAAAGTTAAAGAAATAAAAAAAAACAAAATTTTATATTTTATTTAAATAACATATAAATGGTAATTCACATTAGAATGTTTTACATCGCGGGCAGTAAATGGCGGCGATCGCAGGCGATGCGAACGCGAAATAACTAAACTCACTATTTACAATTAAAAGAAACTTTTCATCGTGTGATTCATAAGCCAATTGCGATCCACTATTTACGACATTTTATATTTATCTCCCTTTACTATATCTATGATAGCACTACATCTACTCAGTAGTTTTCGAAAACAATTATTTACATGTTAAAAGTTTTATAATATTCGAATTTTCTTCTGCATCAATTGCTGTGACGTGATTTAGAGAGCGTTCAAGTATTATGTAACGCAATATTCGAAGATTTGCGACTCCCTCCCTTCCAAGTAGCGCGCCGTTACATTTTTCTGTACCCCACCTCCCCCTCCCTTAACGTACCGTTACAACGACAACGCACCGTGGCCCTGCAAGGCCTAGGGCTATCCATGGGCGGAAGACTGCTTATCCTAGGTGAGCCTCGTGCTAGTTTGCCACCGTTTTCATAAAAATCCTTCCAAACGACTTTTACCCAAAAGATTATATTTATGCATTTTTTTATTTAAAAAAAAAGAAATAATACTTAACCCGTTGTAATGGAACAAACCCCTGTAACGTTTTACGAGAACCCACCCCCCGAATTGCGTTACTTAAAACTTGGAACGTCGAATTTAATTTTATTATTAAAAGTCGAATATACGCCAGAAACCTCATCCGAAAGTCGTAAACCGTGAAACGCAAGCGCAGTTTAGGTCGTAAGTCAGTCTTTGTGTTTCTCACGTTATCATAAGTGACAATATACAGTCTATACCAGCGATCCCCAACCAATTGCAGCACGGACCACTAGGAGTTCGGGGACAGTTATCACGGCCCCTTAATAAAATAAACCGGTTGGGGAAGCACTGGTCTATACTATTGTGATAAGGGAAGTAGCAAATACATGATAAGCAACGGGAAAAACAATCTAATTTCCATTTTTTAACCACAAACATAGTCTAACACAGGTAAAATACACTACTTGTTAAATTTTCAGTTTGTTAAACATTAAAAAATATTCAATGGTGCGACCAGTATGTAACGGTAGGTAATAAACAAACAGTTTGTAGAACAATCCATGCTCCATTTTGCCTATACGAAGTATCATTCTAATCCATACATGTTTAAATTTTGTCTATGTCAAATCTAGGTATTCCTTGAATAAAATAATCTTTAAAACTTATTTTTTACTAACGACACTGCCGCTTATTATTTGAATGTTAATTTAATTATTAAACTCTGTGGAATCAGACAAACTAATACGTTAAAGGCAGGCAACGCAACCGCGGCCTTGCGAGGACTAGTGTCCATGACCGTAGGACCGCTTATCCTCCTATAACCTGCTCGTTTGTCACCGTTTCCATAAATAGTGCCTAAGTTTATTTCAAGAATTAAACTCAGCTGAAATTCTTACCTGTTATCAAATTTGGGCTTTATTCTGAATAATAATTAAAATATATATAAAATGGCTTCGTTAAAGAGATTCGAGCCAAAGATTGCCCCAAAAACTGTTAATTTAACTGCACCGACACACTAGGCATAACTTAATTTTGATATTGATTTTAAAAAAAAGCATCCATAAAAATCATTATTCACATGACGTGTATGCGATTAAACTACCTAAGATAATATTATCGTTATAGGAACATGCCTTAGTTTAATAATATTATACAGTTAGTTGTAAAACAAACACACATGGAAAATTTTAAAAATTACATAATCCTTAAAACTCATAATTTTATTCAGCCTTAATTAAAAACTCCGTATTCAATTACTCACTTTACAATTTCTTAGTTTTTTTTAAATGCGGTATAAACTCTACATTTACTATAATACAAAATACCTTACATCTTTGCAAATTTCGTATAATCTGTGTCCTAATTATATGAACAAACATCAAACGCTAATATATCGAGAATATACACATACCAAAGAGAAAACAATTAAGAGTATTGCATTTATCAAAGTGCACAGCATGCATATTTCATTCCATAACATGTTATACCGAATTTAATAATAACACCAATTAATATCTAAGATTCGCGTTCGCATTTACCCTTAACACTCAAATTCATAGATCGATGGCTGAGATGTGAAAAACAAGAATAAATTTAGATCACAAAATATACCTTACTACGGAATGTAGGCCCAAAGTTTATGAATTAATCCATCTTACCCGATCTATGAACGCGAGCATTACATTAGTCGGCTC
Organism: Delias oraia; assembly: GCA_018230265.1. NCBI lineage: Eukaryota > Metazoa > Arthropoda > Insecta > Lepidoptera > Pieridae > Delias > Delias oraia. Next base: position 41,006 of record DWCF01000066.1, on the reverse strand, counting down.
TAAGGCGGGCGAAACGAGCGAACAAGCACGCGAACTTGTGGCTCGACGTTTTGACGAGTGTGGGCGACACATTACGCGCAGTTTAAAAACACCGCAAGTACGTCGGCGATCCAACCGGTTTCAAATGTTGCTTGTCGCTCGTGTTGGCTCGTGCTTAATATTAAATACTAGTTAAATTTTTATAATAATTTACAGTATTTAAAATAATTAATAATAAATATAATAAAATATAGAACAATGCGTCTAGTGTCGACGACACCGCGTAACATAGTAACCTTCACGCGTGTCACTAATGTCGAGCCACCTTCTTAAAAACCGCGTACTTTAAGTTCGCACGTCTATCACCCGCTTTAGATAACAAGAATAAAACCCAACTTCATTCAAAATTCCGAAATACATTTTTGTATATTTTTGCAAAATCGCAAGGCAAACTTGATATAACAATCAAGGAATTAAAATGAGACTCGGCCCTAAGACGATAAAAATGAGAACGACCCCTCAAAATCTATAGGCAGTACTTAATACAAATTTTGTATGAAGTTGAGAGGCTGTAGATTAATAATAAATATGAACTGAAAACTCCACGAAAGAGACAACGATAGGTTCGGCTTTTCCTACACGAAACAAAACACTGCTGATCTTGAGCCATGAGCTGATTTTGTTTGAGTCTTCGACTCGTTTTTGTAACGTAAGAGCGAGATTGTATCCATAATCCTTGTCTTTTATATGAATACTCAAAAGCGAAAACACTATTTCCGTCGTTTTTCCACACATCTCAGTCCTTGATTTATGTGTGTGACGAGTACGCGTTAAGTTGGGCCGTTGGCGAATAGTTTGTCGAGCCCCGCGCCTTCCGCTGAATCAAAAGCGCTACGGTGCCTCTCTTTAGGCCCGTTCATAGTTGGCAAATTGAGTATAAACACTTCCTTCTTGAAAAGCTGGCCCACATTTCGTCCGATTAGCTGAAAAATTACATCAATCATTATTAAATGCTATATTTGTGATATTCTAATAAAACTGCAAAAGCAGGTAGGTCTCCTATACGGTTGGAGAATATCGCCGCCCATGGACAACCGCGCCACAGTCCGTGCATTGTTTGTGTTGACGTTTTTTTTACACCATTTCAGTGGTATTTTTAAGGGCCTCCAATAACATCACTCACTCAGCGAAACACAGTAGAAGCACCGTTTCAGATACAACTACCATTTCACGCTGAGTATTCTGTGAGCCCGTGATAGAACTTTGGACGAGCCGGCCCACAGGCGGTGAACTCACAGGCGAAAGCTTTTCTAATACACTTACCCTCGACGTGATCTTCTTAAACAGATCCTTTTTGCTTTTGTCGATTTTCGTGGGCCTCGCATTGTTCGCGGCCAATTTCTCATCTAGCCTTCGCAAGTCGTGTGCATCCACGTCAGGGATCGCGCCCAACACGTTCGCCACCCCGGGGAAACGCGGACGTAGGATTTCGTATGCCTAATATAACATCACATATATATTTTAAAATAAACATCAAAGCCAACACACAGAAATACTATGCACTAATAAAAAAAACTATATTTAAGAAGTATCAATGATTGTGTTCTCGTTTCAACGAGGTAGTGACAATTTCAAAATCTCACAATTATGGACTATAGTAAAGTAGGACAGTGAATTTATTGTTTTTATGAAAAAATTAAATGATGAAAACAGGTAGGTAGATGATTCAGTTATTTATTTTATAAAATATATAGTTAATAATTTTGACATCCACGAATGTTGTAATAAATCATGACGATTAAGTGGAATTTTTATGTATCCGTCAAACGTTGTATTATCTGTAATTTTTCATGCTAAATGATAAAAAAATAGATAGAGATAAAATATAAGATATTAGCCGATTCTCAGACCAGTAGGTCTCTATCCTGTATCCAGTAGGCATACAAAATTTCATAGAAATCGACCGAGGCGTTTCGGAGGAGTATGGTAATTTTTTTATTCTATAGCGGACAACGGAGCAGGTGAGTCTCCTATTGTTAAGAGAACACCGCCGCCCAAGAACAACCTCGCCACTGTCCACGCATGGGTGTGTTGCCGGCCCTTAAAAGTGCCGCTTAGGCACTTTTAACGGCCTCCGATATCGCCTTTCACTCTGCGAAACACAGTACAAGTACCGTTTCACGCTGAGTATTCTGAGAGGCTGTGGTGTCTCTTCCGTCGAGCCGGCCAAATAAGTGTGTCAGCATATGCTTCAGCATGGCTCTCCCAAGGGTGAAAAAACGGGTAACTAATTCTGTGACACGTGAATTATATACCTATATTAGATTGTACGCTGACTTTAAGTTTACCTGTACGGCGAGCGAAAGCAGCGCTGCCTGATTAGCCTCGTGCTGGCCGTGCAGCGGTAAAGCATGGAGGACGGCCGCCAGCGCGCCGTTCGCCTCGTCAGCGCTCACTGCCCCGTTGCTCAGCGCCGCCCGCAGCGCTGGGAGGGCCAGCGCGCACGCCCGCAGCGAAGACGTCGAGTCATTCCACGTTAGCGCGCGAAGTATCTGTAAAACGCATGTTTTTGTTATAATACATTAAAGAAAGATATACAAATAAGAGGGAGGGTGATAGATATACGTTTACTGTTCTTACCTGAACAATTTAAAAGTGTTCAATACATCAAGCTTCTAAGTACAGGCACTAGTCACTAGCCGGCCTTGATGGGCGATAAAACCAGCAAGCGAATGTTTGTGACAAAAGTATAAGAAGATTGTGTTGATCAAATAAAGAGAGCTTCCCACCGGCCGCTCAGACGACCTACGTCCTCGCGACGGCCGAGGTTCGTATCTCGCAGGAGTAAACAATTACTCGGCCTCAAAAATCCGCGTTATCCGCCCATACACCAACAGCGATATAGTTATGCCAAAAATAAAGAGAACCAGCTTAGATAAAAACCTTGATCAGGTCACAGCCAAAAGGCCTATTTACCCTTAGTGTGAATCCATGGCTCCCTCTTTTGGACAAAGAGACAGGTCAAAAATAAATATGACACAATAATAATACATCACTTTGAAAAGAGTAATTGCCGACTTTTTTCCGGTTCTTCTTGATAAAGTCTGCTTTTCAAACCAAGTGGTAAATTCGGGATGATATCTTCAGAGTTTGGCGATGATTTTTGTAAGAATAAATTACCGTATGTAAGAGAGCCGGCCCAGCAACCGGATCAGCTAGCAATACGGCGCCTAGTTCCGAGACTAGTTCCGGTGCGCGGGCGGGACCAGCCGCCGGCAAGGCTTCCTCCTCCATGCCGTCTATACTTGGCTCAATTGTCGCTGCCCCTTCTACCAGAGATACCTAACACACAATCGTCAGTAAGTAAAATCAGCGTGAAGTGGTAGTTGTACAAGAAACGGTGCTTCTACTGTGTAACGCTGAGTGAGGATATCGGAGGCCCTTAAAAATGCCGCTAAAAAGTGGCGTAAAAAGCCGGCAACATAACCAATGCGCGGACTGTGGAGTGGTTGTCTTTGGGCGGCGGTGTTCTCTACCGTATAGGAAACCCTCCTGCTCCGTTGTAAGCTATATTATAAAAAAAATAAACATTACATAGTGTCTTATGACACTAATATTATTTAATATGAAAACAAACTTGACTTGTTTCTTTTCTAACAAGAAACGACAATATAAGTTTTGTTTTTAATCTGACAGCGTAATTCCGATCCGATTTTTCATAGCGAAGTTGACATTTGATACTCAATCAAAGAAAACTTTCTTTGCATATGTACCTTCAAAACCTCCAGGTATTCCCTGCTAAGGTGTCGCACGAGCATGTCCTCTAGCACCTCTTGCGATTCGCTGCCACTCTCCTCCTCCAACTTACCAGACTCGTACAGTGACGTCACGTATTCCCACCGCTGAGACAAATGAACCAACACTGAAAAGGTTCATTTCAATTAAAAAAATGAAAATTTATATCAATTTTATGACAAAACTTACAACGACGAAATTTAACTGATTTATAATAATTTTCCACTATCTGTAAATACAAGAATAAAGTATAATCTTGGTTTTCGTTTAGAAGTCGCGCATAGCTATTAAAATCACTCAGTTTTATTAATTAAAATAGAATACCTATATAAAACTACGTGTTTGACAAAAAAAAACGCGTGATATCTTACTAGATCCTCCCCCCGTGTGATATTTATTTCGCGACCACGTATTCGCGCCGTAGGTCAACACTGGAGACTTCAGTCACTGAGGTATTTTGGACGAGAAGATTCCGAACTCGACTTATCCGAGTTTGTACCAATGATTGAACTCGTTCTCGAAGCTGGGCCTACCAAAGTGGACAGTTTGCCTCAGGTAGACCTATTCATGCAGGCATTTTGTGCCGCGCATCACCAATCTGTGGAATCAGCTACAAGCAGGGTTATTTCCAAACCAATACGATGCGGGAACCATCAAGAAAAAGCGTAACGCCGGCACCCGCGGCTCTGCAAGGGCTAGGGGTGTCCATGGGCGGAGGACCGTTTACTCTGGGCGAACCTCCTGCTCGTTTGCGACCATTTCTATAGAAAAATCATTGACTTACTGAGCGGTGCCGTGTGCTGTAGCAACGGTAAGGCTACGTCCCTGTAATGCGCCGGGGGACAGTAGAGAAGCAGGGGTCGCAGTGCGGCGCGCAACACTCGCCTCAGCCAATGGTCCGGCAAACGTGACGGGGCGGAAACGAGCGAGCCACAAATGGCCCGGGCCAGGCCGGCCGCGTCGTACAACTCCCGGCCGAGCGAGGCGGCTGCAGCTCCGACTAATTGGCATACCTGACAGATAAATGGACATTATTTTTATAGTACAATCTTACGGTTGGTAAGTAGATTAAAAAAATAAATTTACACGCAAAACAATATAACCTATATACTTACATAATAAATTAACCTATATTTACAAATAAAACAAATTCTATAAATATTTAACAGTATAAAAGAAAGATATTCTTTGTTTTTCATCAATAATAAAAAAGATATATATACACACATTATCGTGCAGCGTGTGTAGGAAATTCTGCATACGATCCTGCGGCGTAGAAGGATGTGGGGTTAGCGGCGCTAGGGGCGTGTCATCGCGAAGTCCCAGCAAATTGCGTTTCTCCGCCGGGGAGGGCTGCAGAGCGCGCATGTGCGCCGGATCACGAAGAGACTCAGCGCCCGGGGCGTGCAGCTCGTGTAGGGCGCGACCTTATTTAACGACATCAATAATATAAATTAAAAGAATTAACTTTTCTTAGTAACAAAAAACCTAATAAAGGAATTAAATACAAATTGAACTCATAATGATAAAATTCTACTAACACAGCGAACCCAGTCTATTTCACTCACGGACCTTTTTAAAAAGTTTCAGCGAATTCCTTAATAAAATAAACAGCAAAGAAACAGATTAGGTATATATTTTAGCTATTATTAGAATTTATGTATGGTTCAGAGAGGACATCGCGGCCCACAGGTTGGAACACACTAACAGGGGATATAATTAGGGCAACTTTCAGACTACGAAAAGCAAGACGATTTAAAATTTAATAAAACATATTCTAGACTTTCAAAAAAAGAGCGTACCTATCCCTAAATGGGAAACCCATGGCCCTGCAAGGTATGGATGTGTCCATGAGCGAATGATCGCTTATCCTAGATGAGTCTACTGCTCATTTGCCAATGCTTAAGTAAAAAAAATTTCGCACAATTGCAAATTTACCTAAAATATTTTTTTATGGAAACGGTGGCAAACCAGCGGGAGGCTCTCCTACGCCCTACGCCCATGGACAGCGTTTGTCCTTGCAGAACCGCGAGTGCGTTGCCAAAAAACTTAATAAGGCGTACCCGAATAAAAAACAATACATGACATTTCCTTACCCAATGCCAACGCGTGAGGGAATAAAGGCAACACGTGTTCAGCAGCCGGGTTTCGCCAAACCGGATTCCCGGACGGGGTCAAACCGGCTCCGAAGCCACCCCTAGCTGCCTTATCCGGGTCAGCGGGCACACAGGTGCGTTTAACCACGCCCAGCGCGAGCGTCAAAGCATGTAGCAGCGTACGCCGTGCGGTGCCACGCTCGACATCCGCGTCCATAGGCGGCGCGTCCAAACCTATTAGGTGCGCCAACGATTGCGCACTCGTCAGGTGCTCGGATAACGCCGCCCACCGCACACTGCAGTCGCCTAACACCTGAGAAATGTACAATTGAAGAAATTTACAAAAAGACTAATTGGGCCAGCGCGTCCGAAGTGATACTGTACTGTATACACAATACACGGGTACTCAGCGTGAAATGATTGTGCTTGAAACGGTGCTTCTACTGTGTTTCGCTAAGTAAGAGAAAATATCGGAGGCCCTTAAACATGCCGCTTATAGGGCGTAAAAAGCCGACAACACAGCAAGCGCAGACCGTGGCGCGGTTGGTTATAAGCGTCGGAGTTCTCTTACCATACAGGAGACCCGCCTGCTCCGTCGTCCACTATAACATAAAAATTAACAAGTTACCTGAGCAACCAGCGCACTCTGCCGTTCATAGCAGCACAAGTGATTCGAGACGAGTAGCAGTGCTTCTTGTAATGTTACACTCTCCACGGCGCTTAGGTCTGGGCGAGCAAGTGCCGCGCGACACATCTCGTGCAGGCGCGGAAATACTGGTAGCAAGAGCAGCGGGTACTGCGAACGGAAATCATACGTCTCTAAGGCCCCGTTGAAGCTATATTTTCTGCAGTTCTTGAAAATTGTTGCTTGGAATTTGGACGTTAATAGCCTTTTCTAACCTACCGATAGATAGATAGATCAGACATATGATCTGATTAGGCGATCGTATCAAAACCAGCATATAAAAGTAAACTCCAGCCAATTTTTGACTGTTCTCATATTTGGACATATTCGTAAACAGTTTAAATTTAGATATAGAATCTTAATTTTAAGGGACTCATAAATAATACCTATGTGAAATCAAGATAATTGAATTATTACGTGGGAGAGCCATGCTGAAGCATATGCTGACGCTATAATTGGGTCGGAAGTGATGCCACGGCTTCAGACAATACTCAGCGTGAAACGGTACTTGAACTATGTTTCGCAGTTCCTCAGTGTTCCTCACTCACTGTGAGGATATCGGAGACTCTTAAAAGTGCCGCTTAGGCAGCGTAAAAAACCGGCAACACAACCAATGCGCGGACTGTGGCGCGGTTGTCCATGGGCGGCGGTGTTCTTTTACCACATAAGTGCCCCACCTGCTCTGTTGTCCGCTATACAATAAAAAAACATTATAATTTTAGTCATAATTTGCGCTAACCTTAGAACCCAATTTGACCAAAAGTCCAGCGGCGTGTCGGCGTACATTTTTTACACTGCGCGAACTGCGGTCTTCAGGCGGTGAGCCTTCATACACTAGCATGTGGAAAATCTTATCCAACACGCGCGGAAGCAACTCGGCGCCGGCGCAACCCACAGTTGGACCTATGCGGGCAAAACAAATTCCACTATTTACCTATATACGAAGGTAAATTGATAAGTTTCCGGTCTGACCAAGAAAAACAAAGTTTTTAAGAATTTTTTATTTTTCAACATAATCACAGCGGTGTTCTATTCTAGTAATGCCATCTCTGTAGACTGATTCGTAAAAATAACATTATATATATATTCGTATATATATATATATAATGTTATTTTTAGTTTTTTCAAGAAAATAAAAGATCAATTGCATTTCTCTGTTTAATCAAAAAAACTACATTTGAAGCCCTTACTTCTAGTCTTATAATTTTGCAATTATGAGTACAATAGAAATTAAGAATTCCTATATAATTCTTTTCTAATAAAACAATATAATGACATCTTGTCAAGTGTTAACATTTAGGCTTTGTCTATGCCAGATAAAGAAAACAGTCTTATTTAATAAGGACTCAAAGGTTTTATTTACATATATATAAAAATCAATGCCATTATTCGTTGTAAATTTAACAATCATGAACGGGCTCACCTATGCAAATCAAAAGTTTAGGCTGTGTTTGAACTATTCAGTAGATCGTTTACGTGAAGCTTACACAAAATCAGTCGAGGGGTTCTTCATTTATCACATTTTTTGTAATCATCAAATTCAATATATGGCGGATAATTTTGTTAATAGGGATTTTGCTGTCAAATTTAAACTTTTAACGGTGGATTTTTAATTTTTATCTACAGACTCGGAGCGTGTCTGACTCGTGCCGTGGCAGACAAAATTTTATTGTACCTTACAGTAACTATCGGTATATATATATCAATCGTGAAGTCTGTGCGTTGCAGGTCTGTACGTGTCTACGGCTCTTTGCCGTGCAGTGTGATTAGAGTATCTCTGATAGATACACAATTTATTGTACAACAAAAGAAATTTGGAGATTAGAAAATTACATCAAAAATAGAAGTACAATGGGTAGCCTTATCGCTCACAACAATCTCTTCTCGTTGGATGGACTTTGGAAGAATCCGTAAAAAATATATCTAAACAATGGCGCACAAAATAACACAATAATATTACATCTTACATATCATTATAAATAATCTAATTTGATTAAAGATAGTAATAATCTATTTTATTTAAGTATAGTGGAATCTCGATAACTCGAAATCCTCATTAAGTCGAAAAAAATGCTATTTCCTTCCGCTGAACGTCTATATACGCAGTATCTTCAATAATTTGAGCTTATAACTCGAATAAAAATCTATTTCCATACGAGGCGATGATAAGAATATTTATTCTCTGAAAGTCGAATTTCAGAAACGAGACTGCGTAACTCGCAGTTAGTAAAAAGTGGCGTCTTACTTGGATTCCTCCAAAATCATAGCAATAAAATTAGCTATGTAGTTTTTTCTAGTTCATATAAATTTATATAAATAAATGTGTACCACAAATCTAAGTCGAATTATTGTTTCAATTAAAATCCACAAATCAAAATATATTCCTATAAACCGCACCTTAAATAGTCAAAATATTAGCAAAAAAATCCCATCTCATCGAGATCCCGCTGTATTTGATTAGTTTTAAAGCAGTAAAGCGATAAATACCTGCCAACTGGCTGTAGGCGCAGCTGAGGAACACGAACAGGGCAGATATGAACGAGAGCAGAAGCGACAAAAGCAACGGGGCTCTCGGCTCGCAGGAGACGCAACGCTGCAACAGCCGCAAGCCTTCGGCAACGTTCGGCCGCGGCTCCGCTTGCAAGAGCCGTGATAAAACCACATCTAGGACCTACAAGGGAAATAATTTATCAAATGATATTTTAATGTCGCTTACGTGGCGTAAAAAGCTGAAATTGTCTGAAGCGATACCACGGTCTCACAGATTATTTAGCGTGAAGTGGTAGTTATGTACATGAGAAAGGGTGCTTCTACTGTGTTTCGCAGAGTGAGTGAGGATATCGAAGGCCTTTGAAAGTGCCGTTTAACCGGCGTCACAAGCCGGCAACACAACCAATTCGCGGACTGTTGCATGGTTGTTCATAGGCGGTGGTGTTCTCTTGCCGTATAGGAGACTCACCTGCTCCGTTGTCCGCTATAGAATAAATAATAAAAATATTATACCTGCGCAAGCGCTTCCCACTCTATATGTAATTCAGGCGCCATAGCGGGCGCATCGAGTTTATCAAGAGCAGTTTGCGTCCACTGTTCTACGTACGACCATGTCACGAGCGGAGCCGCTACCATACAATATCTGTAACACGAAAATGTCTTATCAATAATAACAATTTCTACAGTTTGAAATAAAATTATATCGCCTTCAATATTCTTCAATTTCAATTTATTTTAACGCTTATTAAGTGATATGATATAATGTAATCCTTCAAAAATACACCAAAACCGGTCATTTTTTTCGGGCTATGATATCACGCACAGACACATACAAAGGCACATTTTTCCATGTTTAAAAAAAATGGTATTGCGGACAACGAAGCAGATGGATCTGCCATATGGTAAGTGAACATCGCCGCCCGTGGACAACCGCGATACAGTCCACGCATTGGTTGTGTTGTCGGCTTTTTACGCCAATTAAGCGACATTTTTAAGTGCCTCTGATATCCTCACACACTCGGCGAAACTGCGTTTCAAGTACAACTAGAATTGCACGCAGAGTATTCTGTGAGCCCGTGGTATCACTTTCGAAGTTTAGAAAAAATTGTTTTAATATTAACTACACAATTTGTATCTATTTGTAAAAAACTTCAGCTATACCGAATTCAGAAGTAATAGTTACCGAAAACTCTCCAAGACCTCAGTACGACAACGGCCGAAGAATATGACAAACTCCTGCTCGCTGTCATAGTCGACGCATGCGTACGACACAGCATCGTTCGAAGCGCTCACACGAGCCGACGGGTACGTTACCTGCAAAAGTGCGAAATATACATATTTCAAAAATACACTATATGTTGCATCAATGAAATTTAATTGGTATAAGGTACACGTTAGGTAAAACCTAGTTCTATTAAAAAGTGCCTTCATACAAAACATAAAAGGAACTGCTGGTTGTTAATTTTATGAAAGAACGTTTAAAAGATCTCCTATTAAAATATCTCATATATAATACTGACGACGCGATGTAGGTACAAATGAATAGGTAGGTAGATTTGCTAAGCAATTAATAGTTTGGGGGTAAACATGTTACCTTGAACATTACGAAGAGGTTTCGTTTAATAAAGTAAAAAGGTTTTAAGGGTTTATGAAAGCCTGCATTTAGAGTTAATGACCACGCGTGAGATATTCCACAAAGCGAAAAGTGAAAATTTATATTTAATTTATAATTAGTAAATGTTTTTTTAAATATCAGTGAAATAAACACTCACTCTGCGAAATACAGTACGAGTACCGTCTGTGATTCCGTAGTATCACTTTGGACGAGCCGGCGCACTTAGTGCGTCAGCATTTGCTTCAGCATTCCCTCCATAGCTCTCCCACGGGTGAAATATTGCGCGCCTAAAGTTTCACTTCAAAAAGTAATAATTACAGAAGGGTGCTATAGCAATACCTTCATGACTTTAGGTGCAGCAGCCTGCAACCACCTAGGTATAACAGCCAGGACATTTGGCAGTTTCGAGATCTGTTCGTGCTTCAGAAAGGCCAACCACACTGAGTTAGCCGAGTGGACGAGGGTCAACGATTGGTGTGAAGTCAACAGCAGCGTAGTCTCCAATAGAACGGGCATCCAGGACTCCACGTTCGTAGCAAAGTTCCACAGGGAGGTCAGTTGTTGGGCAAGACCGGCCAAGACCTGAAATTATTTTTAATTATTGACATAATGGTTAATTCGATAAAATGCAATGTAAGTTCCTACACCCCTGTATGGGGCCTGTTTAAATTAATACTTTTTGAGTTAATACTAATGTTTCATTTTAAATGTATATATTTGAAAATTGTCCCCGAAGTATAATTTGTAACACATCTATCTATGGTGAGAATGATTCTTGGGTCTAATCCAGATATACCCCTTGTATTTTTTGATAAAAATCGGGAAGCAACATAGCAAGATGCTCATCTAAGATAAGTAGTTTTACATCATGGACAACCATTCCTTGCTGGGCCGCAGATGCGTTGCCGATCTTTTAGGAATAGATGCTTTTTTAAGGTCCCCAAGTCGTATCAGTTTGGACATTTATAATTTTAAAAAAATTATATTAACACTTTATGGAACCAGATAGATCTGACCTGTTATTTAAAATTATCTTAAACATAATTTAAGTTGTGCGAATCAAGATGTGTTATTATTAGACTTTTACTATCGTTTCTTTATTTTCAAATAAGATTTTTGTTAATTTAAGTGAAAGTAATTAAGTAAAATTTACTTTATTTTCAGAGAAACAAATTCAAATGTATTTTCACACCCTGAACTTAGATTTGAATAAGTGTCTCATACCTGAGACAGCTTCTTTAGGAACAAATAATTATTTTCGTCCATGGCCGCGATGCTAGAAACAGCAGCGCGATGTATGCATGAGATGGCGTCTTCACTCATTAATATCATCAGTGGTTTTCGCTCTTTCATCTGAAATATGCAAATAAATTTATACACAACAACCACCCATCAAATTTTCTAGTTTATTTTATTGTAAAGTAGTGGAAATCGGCAGGTCGCCCTGCCCACTACGACACCTACCGCGTCCAATTTACGTGTCACTTTTTATTATATTTTATCCAATTTACACATTATTATAAATTAATTAATATAAATAATAACTTATATGTTATTCTGACGTATGTGCTATTTATATACTTCTTAAAAATCCATTCGGTAGCTTTGAAAGAGTAACAAACATCCATCCATACTTCAAACATTCACGTTTATAGTATAAGTAATATATTTATTTCACTGCTTGTCGGGTAACTTGAAAAGTTAAATTTGATGATTAATGTCAACCTCATCTCTATTTACAGTAAAAGTTGATAAAAAATTTTTACATAAACAATGGTTTTATACAATTATTACCACACACAAACAACCACTCTCACTTATCCTAAGTGAGCCTGCCGCTTATTCAGCTCACGACTTTCAAAAAATTGGAAATGGTGTTTCTATGATGTTTCGTTGTGTGAGTAAGGATATCGGAGGCTCTGAAAATGCCACTTATGTGGCGTAAAAAGCCGGTAACGCAACCAATGCGTGAACTGTGGCGAAATGTCCAGGGGCGGCGTTGCTCTCTTACAATAGAGGAGACCCACCTGCTCCATTGTCCGCTATACCATTAAAAAAACTCACAGAGCCCTTCCTATTGACTATTTGCAACAAGCATTCAGCAGCGGGCAGTTGAAACACGTCGTCTTGCAGCAATATGCACAATATTTGTAGCAAACGCCCATTATTCGTTACCACATGGTTCGTAGACACCCACTCCACAAAGCCCGTTAGCGTCAGCAGTACCACCTGTACAAAAAATATGTAATTATATGTCAATTTATAATTAATTTGGTCTTTGGAATAGATTTACTGTGGCCGGTAGAGCCATGCTGATGCACTAATTGGATAGGCTCATCCGATGATATCATGGGCTCACAGAATACTCATCTTGTATGTAAATGGCCGAGTGACTGAATAATCAGAGACCCTTGAAATTATACCGTTCAAGTGGCGTAATAGATCAGTAATACAACCAAAGCGCGGATTGTGGCGCGGTTTTCCGTGGGCGGAGGACCGCTTACCCTAGATGAGCCTCTTGCTCGTTTGCCACTGTTTTATATATGTCGCAGTCATCTGGTTGGATCCGCTATTTGATTGAATGACTAAGCCGAATGTTAACTGAACAAACGTCTCTCAACATCCAACTAGTTAGCGGTTTTCAGCATAGCGGATAGCGGACGTAAAATCAACTAAGTGATTGTAATTTAGTTAATTTTTTCTCACTACGGCGTTAGTCACCAAAACAAATATGGCGTCAAACAGCTCGCACAGCTGATGGCACTGTGTTAATATTTTTTTGATTAATTTTACTTTAAAGTGACTTTTTCGTAATAAAATAGTGTGACAGCATGAATTTAACTATAGTCTATACCTAACCTAAATATATTTCGGCCTTATATCTCGATTACGGTAAATTACATTCAGTCAAGACGTTGAACCTAACATTCAACAACTTGACGAGTTGTCCTTTACTAATTCAACTAAATTTCGTCATTCAATGAACGCGCTAGTCGTTCTATCAAATAACGGATCTAACCAGATGACTGCGACATATAAATAAAGTCAAAGTGTGTTATAACACGAAATATATTATAAAAAGTGATTTTAATATATTTCAGACCTGTACAACTCTGCCACTGCTAGCAGCTCCGACATAATCTCTCGCAGCTGTTTTTTCCCTAAACTCCTGAACATGCAGCTCAATTAGGCGCATAAAAAACGAGAATATCTCCGCCATATTGCTTGTTAGTGCTTGGTAGATGTCCTTGCGTCTTTGATGCTGTTCTAATGTCTAGAAAGATTGATGATTTATTAAACCTATAATATACCTATATACAGTCAAAACCTGCGACTTTGAAGAAATCGTGTTCCAGCGTTATATTCGATAGTTGTTATAAGCAATACATATACAAAAGTACAGTAGTTATATTAATTGTCATCATCATAGGTTATGTATGTGAACTTGTTGTCAAATGAAATATCAAAAAAGAAATAATAATACTTATTCAGATGTCACTCACGCAGTAGTTTAGCGCACTAAAGCCTAAACAATTGTGTAAAATATGCAAGGGCAAACAGAACGCGGGAAGAGGTTCGGATGAGGTGGGAGAAAGTGTATAAAAAATTACACCTAAAAGTTTCTCCAACGCATATTAATAAGATTTTAAATCCTTCGTATTGTTTTGTTTTGATGGCACAAGAAGCGATTGGACATTGTGGTCAATGAATATCCATAAAGTTTCTTCGCTGTAGCCCAAATTGTTATGGGCGGTGTGTTTACTAAATAGTTTACCAGAGATTCGAACGGGACCTTACTAAGTAGCTGTTATAACCAATCGGTCGTTTTAAAAGATGACTATGATATATTTCAACTGTATTATAAAGTAAAATACAGAATACTCTCAGCGAAACGGTACTTGTACTATGTTTCGCAGAATGAGTAAGGATATTGGAGGTCCTTAAAAATGACGCTTAAGTGGCGTAAAAAGTCGGAAAAACAAGCAATGCGCGGACTGTGGCGCGGTTGTGCATGGGCGGCGGTGTTCTCTTACCATACTGGAGACCTACCTGCTCCGCTATACTAAAAAAAATGTTTTTTTGATCTACCGAACCGAAAATCTTTTATCAATAGAAAACAACGATATTTGTGTGTAACTATGTATTAACCCAAAAATGCAAAAGGATTTTCGACGTAATCGAATTTGCTTAATTGAAGAAGAAACCGTCGAATGATAGTGTTTCTTTCGAACGCTCTCTTAACGATGAGATATAAGATTGAGTTCCAAAAGAAGATAAAGAGCTTGATAATGCATAAACAAAATCAGCGACAGTTTTCCGGATGAAATACTAAACTCTAAAACTTCAACTTATACAGTGTTTATGAGCAACAGATTACAGCATATGGTTTTGAGAAAGTTATTATTTTGACACATCAGATGACAAAACCTTTTTTCTTGGCAATAAAATACAGTATAATCTGTTCCATTTATATACTAGTTGTATATTCTAATTATATATAGATATTATAGAAACACCATTGGTGACCAAGTCATTTTTATGTTGTTTAAAATTAAACCACATTTTAAAATACTAGTTATATAATAATTTTACTTAACTAATTGACCAAGACTAACTGAAAGATTTCATCTTAGCCTAATCCTATTTCTTGACATTTAATATATTGGAAAATCTTACTTGTAAAGTTGCGACATCTTCAACAAGCCTCAAAAATACATGCAACACAATTTGAGTATGCAAGTGGCCCCTTGAACAAGCATCACTCAATTCTGACAGAAGAGTTGGCCATTGTTGTGGCCATTCACGCTTTATCATCTCCACTATAACTCGAGCCAATGCATCATTTAAGTGACTGGTTTCCCATCCTCCCATATATAAGAATTTCATTGAATTTTCCTATAAATAAAATATTTATCTATATTGTCATTGGATGATTACTATAGTAATTAGAATGCACTTTAGCTTGACTAATATATTTTATGAATTTAAATTTAATGAAGCATACCTTGATATATAATTTTTCTGCTTGAGTTATTTGTGTCCATCTATATTTCACTGTATGTTCCATTAACTGCAACCCAAAATGTTTAACTACCGGAGAGTATTGTCCACCACTTGCTAGCAGAAGTCCCGCTTGAGCACACCATGGTGAATTCTCTTTAAAACTGCAGACACATATTTTAAGTGAAATTAGGACATATATCTCAAATCAGCATTAAATTTAATGTAATTTTACAAGTTTATGTATATAGATTCAGAAACAAAAAATCCCATAGGTAGGAATTATGACCATAAAAATTATCAAATCAATTTGTATTATATTAAAAAACTGAATGTCATCTGACTACCCCCCACCACCATATAGAAAAGACCATCAAATACCACCATATAGAAAAGATAATGTGAAACAATCAGTTTTTATTTTAAAACCCTTTAACATTTGGTTTAACCCTTTGGTTTTAACTATTACTTTTTTAAAAGATTTTTTTTAAACACAGACATTGATTCCTCTCTATAAACTTATTAATATTGATATCTTAACTTTAAACTAGTACTACAAATTCGTTTACCTTTCACAAGCATTATAGGCTAGATTTCTAGCTTCATGAGCAACACTTGGATTAAGAGTAAGCTCCACGGCTCTGCTTAATTCATCAGCTATCAGAACTACCTCCCCACAGACCTCTGTCCCATTTGTTCCCACATTCATTGTAGCCTGTGTTTGCTAAAAATTTAAATAAAATATGAAACCAAACAGAACTGCATTAAACTTGATGCAACATTTTGACATATTGAAACATTCATTGAAATAAAATATATAATTAAAAACTTACCTACTACTACTACTAAGATGCAACCCATAGAATAATCTCACTTCATATTTTCATTGTTTTTTTTATCTGCAAAATAATAATTTATTTGGCAAATTAACACAAAAGAATTTTAAAGACAAACACCGGGTAAAATTGCATTCGTATTAACAAGCAAAATTGTAGGTAAACCGATACTTTTACTGTGGTTATGATATTTATAGGCCCTTTTTAAGTAAGAAATGTATTTATGATGTTAATTATAATTATAAACTACGCTAAAATATTTTAAATTTTCTACAAAACATTGTAAATACCTCGTGCTTGAAGAATTGGAAAATTGTTACATCGCATAGACTAAACTTCTAACGTTTAGTTGAAACCTGTAGACTGTAGAGGTAGAAGGTTTAGGAATAGTTAGTACATACAAAAACAACTTGTACAATATACATAAAAATCTAAAATTACTCTTTTTTTTATTCTATAGCGAATAACGGTGCAGGTGGCTCTCCTGTATGGTAAGAGATCACTGCCATGAACAATCGCGTCACAGTCCATGGAGTGGTTGTGTTGCCGGGTTTTTATGCCGCTTAACCGGTACTTTTAAGGGCCTCCGATATCTGTGAACCCGTGGTTTCACTTCGGACGAGCCGGACTAATTAGTTTCATTGTACATTTTTAAAACTATTTAGCTACGAGCCTCTCAGTCTGCTAGTCTGTTAATACTAAATAACAGAGTAAAATAATGTTGTTATATGTTAATAATAGTTTGACATAGTTAATGCTTTATATTATTGTATTACACAATAAGTCACAATAATACTACGTCAATGCTATGTCACGAGTTGTGGTCACAGGCCCCGAGAGATCCGTGCCGACTGCCGTATCATGGCCGAATATAGAAAGAAATTAGAAAGTTCAAGAAACCTCTTCAATGGCAGACAATTTTTGTCTATTGCCCACTTTATAACAAATAATAATGACATCTGACGTTTCTTCATTGCAAGAGATGTAACTATTTGTTTTTTGAACTGTTATTGTTTTGATTGTGATAAAGGTGGAGAGACTTTTAATGGATTCAAGATTCGTAATACCGGAACCAAGTTTAGAAAAACATTTAAAGGGTCACCGAAGTTGTATTACAGCGGTGTCGTTTAGTCCTAATGAGCGACAAATAGCTAGTAGTTCTTTGGACAATAGTATTTTAGTAAGTTTAATTCAAAATTAAAGTAGTATTTACGTGTAGGTGAATTGATAAGTATATAATTTTGATATATCTATTATAGCTATGGGATCTTCATGGAATGAAAAGCTATCGATTTCAAGGACACGATGAAGCTGTCATGGATATTTGTTTTTCTCCATCTGGAAAGTATATGGCTTCTGCATCTCGTGACAAAACAATTAGACTTTGGATTCCAACAGTGACTGGTAGCACCGGAGTTTTTAAAGCACATTCTCAAACTGTACGTTCCGTTGAGTTTAGTTCTGATGGAAGAAAGGTAACATTACATATAAATAGTTAAAGCACAAATCATCTGTAGTAGTGATTTATTATAATAAGCTCTTTTAAACCTCTTATTGTTTTAGATACTAACAGCATCAGATGATAAAATAGTAAAATTATGGTCAAGTGATAAATATAAATTTTTGATGTCATTTGTGGGTCATACAAATTGGGTTAGAAGAGCTAGTATGTCGCAAGATTGCTCTTTAATAGCATCCAGCTCCGATGATAAATCTATAAAATTATGGAATATTGAAACTGGAAAATGCATCCATACATACAAGGATCAGAAGACCCATGGAGTATGTTTAGCTTGGCATCCATCTAGTTGCTACATAGCTGTGGGTACAAACAGTGGCAATGTAAAGCTATATGATGTACGAACACATAACTTAATACAGTATTATAGGTATGTAAAATCTTACATTTAAAATTCTTATGGTATCTGAATTTTTTTATTTAACTTGGTAATCATTTCAGCATACATAGCGATGCTGTCAATCGAGTAGCATATCATCCTAGTGGCAGTTTCATATTGACAGCTAGTAAAGATGGCACAATGAAGGTAAATAGAGTATATAATAGTATATATCTGGTATTACCAACTAAAACCTTTATTGAGTATTATGTTCTTTTTTTAATTTTCAGATATTAGACTTATTAGAAGGTCATCCATTATTCACATTAAGTTCACAGTCAGGAGCAGTAAATGCTGTGACCTTTTCACCAAGTGGTGATAGTTTTGCTTCTGCTGGAGAAGATAAATTGGTAATAACAATTAAAAGAATTTTACACATATTATATTCTCAACAAAATCTTTCTAAAATCTTAATATGTTTGTAACATATTATTTATTGTAAATGTTATTTTTTTTAGGTGTACATTTGGAATTCAAACTTTACTGAGATGAGTAATGATGCCAGGGACAATGTGGATAATCCTATATCTACAGCAATGTTAGAAAGTACAAAAACAAGCAATTCTAAAGGAAAAAGACAGGTTATCAGCAAAAGATTATAGTGTTAAGATAATGTTATGTTAAATGAAATGTGATAAGTAAGCAAAGAATATGTAGTATCGTTTAAATAATTTACCATCTAAGAATTAATGTCTCAAATTCAGATAATTTTATGTTAAATTCAGGGCTATACTCAGAGAATGTTAGAAAATGAATACAATATAACATTCAAAAAACTTGAATTCCAAGAGAATTGCAATTTTAGCAAAAATATTAAAGTATGAATGTCTATAGCACCTTAATTTCTATTATAAAAAGCAGGGACCGAAGCTGTGGCATCGATGCTACCATAGTAATAAGTACCCTGTTACAACATTTCTACATTTGGATGATGTTAATGAAGCAATGGAATCTTTGAATAATGTTGAAGAACCGAATGCTCATAGTACATTATTGGAATCTTCTCATCCCAGTCATCTTGTATTATCATCATCACAAAAGACAAATTTATCAAATGAAAATTCTCATTATGTTGGAGATATTAGTCACATACCTCGTTCTCCTCCTCCATATCCAGCAACATATTCTATTCCTTCAATTATAAATAAATCTGTTGGAACCTATGATGCCTCTGATAATATTTTTGGTATGGTAAGGCTGAGTCCCAGTGATGTATGCTATACAAATGGCACAATTGAATGGGTTGGAAGAAAGAGGAGTTTTCCAATTAATAGTGGCTTTAAAATTCTAAATGATAATCATAATTGTAATGGTGAACCCACCTTGAATAAAATAAGAAAAATAAATAGGACCTTCACATTAGAGAAGGAGAAATTTCAAGAATGTAGCTGTGCTGATGTTTTACCAACAGTTAATGCTATTGTTGATCATTTAAATGCACTTCATGAAGCAGTTGACATAGTTGATCTAAGGTTGAATACTGTTGAAGATGTTATTGGAAATAAAAAATAAATTTTATTATTTTAATAAATTTATTAATAGAAATATTTAACATATAGTCATGAGCTTTATTATGTAATTTTTCTTAACATTAAAACCTGTCTTTCAAGTCATAAAATTTAATATAAAAACTTCAATAACAGCCTTCTGATAGTTGCCTTAGCATCTTAAACATATTGACATTCAACCTGTTGTTACTGAATTCGAAATAACATATTTTAACTATACTTTTCCAACATATGTTGTTTTCTTTCCTGTTTTCTTTATGACTTCAAGTAACTGATCTGAGCTAAGAGTAGAGGTAACTGACACTTTCTGCTCAGGCAAACTTATAGAAACATCCTCTACACCCTGGCCTTTCAGTCTATTCAATACCCTCTCCACAGCTCCTGAACAACCTTCACAGGTCATTTCAACATTGAAGATATGGGTCTGTAAAATGTATTTTCTTTTTACTGACTAGAAATAAGCAGTAAAGATTTACGAACTACGAAATACTTACTGAAGACATGTTATGAATTTAAATGTTTTTAGATTAGATTTTTGTCACGGTAGCTCTAAATACAAGGATAGGTTTTGTTGCAATCTGCTTATCAGTTATCAACCTTCTATGGCTAACTGATATAAGTTATAAATATAAGATTACGATATAAGTTGATAAATTATTGTTACTTATTAGACCGTGACAGTAAACAGTTACATGATATATCTGTGTATTTCAATGTCCTATCTCTTGAATATTCTGTGCTTGTTCAAAAAAACCACTCGCTAATGTACTCGTGAGAAGATATATGTGTATCCAAGTATTTTTCTTACCCTTACTTACTTCAATGTTGTTATGGGGGACTTCAACGCAAAGTTGGGCAAGAGATTAGAAGCGGTGATGAGTTAAGAATGAGAAATTTTGGGTAGGGGCAACGGAATCATAGGGCAGAGACTGGCCACCTTCATGGAGAGAGAGGAATCCTTCGTGGTGAACTCTTTCTACCAGAACCCACCTCCCAGAAAATGGACCTGGTTGAGTCCCGCTGTTTTAACGAGAAACAAGATAGACTTCATCCTGACTGGCAAGAAACGGATATTCAGTGATGTCTCTGTGATAAATAGGGTTAGGACCCGTAGTGATCACCGGACCGTAAGAAGCACGCTCAATACACTGAAAATGTCCAGTTTCATATTGCATTGACAAGTTGCAATAACAAGGTATGACTGGGCACAGCTCGCGATCATGGACCACAAGGTCAGACTCCCGGATAATTCGGTAGAGGCTGCATCTCCTATCCTCAGGGTCGTCGAAAGTTGTTGCGGCCAAGGAGTACTCTCATGCAGCGGAAATATCAGTGTAGTTGAATCATCAAGTTCGGGAGTGGAACGGCGATGGCGCCGCCACGATGTCTAATTGGAGGTTTCCATGCGAATGTATTTGCGCGGAATCTCCAAACGGCCGCTGCTCTAGTGGCCTAGAGTAGCACGGCATGTTGCGAAAATCGAGAGGTGTTCTCCCTCTCAAACATCGTCGTTCTGAGTCGGCAGATGAACTCGGCAACGCTCTCCATCTGCAGGGCCTTCTGGATGGTGGCGTTCCTCACGTGGCGCGGCGCTTTGACAATACGTCGGAGCATATCTCTCTAGACGATGCGCATCTTTCGACAATGAGTCTCTTTTCAGAGCATAGACTTTGAATCGAAGACAAATAATAAATATTGTTTGTCACAGAGACATAAACAGAATAAAAATATACGGTAATTTATGTCGAACAGAATAAAAATATACGGTAATTTATGTGAAACAGAATATAGAAATGCCGAATGAAATTTATCTAGTGTATGTAGCGATGACTTTGTAGGTAGTATGTTAAATTATAGTGTAGCGGGAGCAAATGTTTTAACTCCTTACTAGTCTTGACTAATTTGACAAATCGGAAATTTAGACAATCGAGGAATACGATTTGCTAATGTTATCCATTACATTTTAATGGTTTTTTTCATTTATATCCTTTGAGAATCGGCATTCGTTTCGGAGTTATATGAACTACTAATAATAAATCATAAATGCAAATCTCAACATGTCGATCAAAGAAACTCTCAAAGAGTTGGGTTGGTAAGTATTACAATATGCAACTTAGCCGTCGTAAGTTGAGAACACTACTAAGATTCTATTCTTTTAGGTACTTGAGTGACGAAGGAGTGGAAGCCGTTGGAGAAAATGGACAAATACACGATACACTTTTGCTTTCTAAACGTGCTTTAGATGTAAGTAACCCGGTGGTGGATTTTATGTAAATTTATTTTCTTAAGAAAGTTTTTAATTTTTATTACCTGTTTTAGTTTGATTTACGAGATATAGGTGAGGCAGCCATACCTGAAGATTTTTTAAAGGAGCCTTCCAAGTTAGAACATCCAATAATCCTTCAGATTCAAAAGATTAGAAATGTCTCAGCTCCAAAAGCTAATGAAGAGTCAACAGCTGCTCCTCGTATGTTAAAGCTAATATTACATGATGGAAAATCAACATATACAGCTTTAGAAACAAGCCCTATACCCAGTCTTACAACCATCACTCCACCTGGCACTAAAGTATTGCTTCAAAATGAAGGATTAGAAATATACCATAATGTGATCTGGTTAAACTCAAATGTTGTGAAAGTTCTTGGTGGCAAAGTGTCTCATATGATTGAAAAATGGGAATTAAACAGAAGTTTAGCTAAACATACTAGAGGTAGGTTGTATTTAAGTTACTTAATAATAATAACTGTACATATCATGGTAGCATTCTTTATATAGTTGACTTGAACTTAAATTATTCTCTTACAACTAAAATATTATTAAATAAAGTGCTTGTAATTATAAAAATATTTTTTTGTAATGCAAAGGTGTCGTTGATGGTGGACCTCCTCCTTGGATTCCATTTGGTCAAAGACTAGAAGCTAATCCGTTAGAAAAACAGTTCAAAAGTCTTCAAGAAGCAGCCAAACAGGATAACCCTGAGTTTGAAGCTCAACGAAAGGGAGCTATTGCAGAAGCTCAAAGATTATCTGGTGTTAAAAAGGTATAATATAATCAATAGACATAATAAACAATATGGTTGTGTGTCTTACTAATATTATATATTTAGAAGTGCTTTACTATTATTAATGTTTCAGGTATTTGGTGGAGGAACAAAGCCTCTATTAGATGCAAATGTTCAAAAAATTGTTGACGCTGGATTTACTGAAGAACAAGCTGAAAATACTTTAAAATATACTAAGAATAACGTGGATCGCGCTCTGAGAATACTACAGAAGAGAGATAACTCAGAGAATAGGAATAAGGAAAAACAAAAAGACTCTGAACCTGCACCAAAACGAAAAGGACGAAATAAGGATAAAGATGATGATGATGCCATCCCTGTGAAACCATCAGGAAAAGTCTCTCTTTTTGATTTCTTGGAAGATAAATTGCCTAATGTTCCTGATCGACAAAAGGAAAGAAACAACCGTGGCGAACACAACACAGTAGTAGATGATAAAATTGATAAAAACTATGGCAGTAGAGAGAGAAACAATTCTCGATTTAACTCTCGATCGCAGGGCCCTCGACATGACCGACAAGATGGACAACGCCACCGCAACGATAGAGGACATTTCAATGATCATCACCTGTCTTCTCATAGAGAGGATAGAAAATACCAAACCCAAGCGGAGACTCCACCCAGGTTTCAAAAGAAATTTGATGAGATGAATAAACAGTCAAATAACCAATACGCATATAAAAACCACAATAATCAGTCAAACAACCAATACAATAATAAAAGAAGTGACAGAAATTTCAATGACAATAAGATTCAACAGCATCCTCAATATACCAACAATTCTCACTCCATAGATAAAATAGTAGAGGAGACCTCCAATTTGAACCTAATGCCGAACCAACAGTGTTCTAGCGATGACAAGCCATCACCACAATACCAGTCTCCAGAGCAACAATCATATCAAAAGCAAAATTATCAGAACCATAATGTGCCAGAAATGCAGCCGTTCAGACGGAATAATGATGTGCCAAAATATCAGGAGCAGACGTATCAGCGTCGGCAACAGCCAAACGGGTATGTGGAACAGCAACAGAGTACTATGTATCCTAATATGAATTATATGGCTAACATGCAAGGAGGTTACAATAATCGACAATATGGATATGGTGGTAGGCCGCAGGAGTTCAGTACAATGCGAACGGGTGGCCCTTTTCTGCCGGGATCGTTATTGGGCTTCCAGAATGCCGCCGTTAATGAACAAGCGCGTGCGATGCTAGGCGTCGCTGAGATTAACTGGAAGGTCGGCGATCGGTGTCTCGCGTTATACTGGGAAGATAATAATGTAAGTTTTTAAGGTATTTTGAGTAGCACACCGCCATTCTGTGTAATCAGCTGCCAGCAGAGATATTTTCAAACCAATATCACTTGGGGACTTTCAAGAAAAGAGCACACATGATCCTTATAGGTGGCAACGCACCCGTGGCTCTGCAAGGGCTAGGGGTGGTCTATGAGTGGAGGACCGCTTACCCTAGGTGAGCCTTCTGCTCGTTTTCCACCATTTCTATATAGAAAAAGTTTTTATGGTACAGCCGGGTAACGGAGCAGGCGGATTTCCTCTCTGGTAAGAGATCATCGCTGCCTATGGACAACAGCGTCACCGCCCTTTGGTTGTTCCAGCTTTTTTACGCCGTTTGAACGGCATAATTTCAAGGATGTCCGATATATTTAAACAATCAGTGAAACATAGGACAAGTACTGTTTCAGGCCGGTATTATGTATGTCCGTGGTTTCGGTTGGGACGAACCCGCCAAATTAGTGCGTCAGCATACGCTCCAGCAGGGCTCTGACGGGTTCAGTGTTAAGGAACTCGCCCGGCCACTGCCAATTCCTTACAAAGACCAGATAAATTATAAATCTTTATTCGGACTGAGGATCTAATCCGTTACCTCTTCATAGTAGGCTTATAAAATCACTCATTTATCTTTACTCTTAAATTGATAATATTTCTTACAATTCCTTACCTAGCCTACTGGATCAAATTCTTATTTATATTGTTTCATTTCAGTTCTATGAAGCTGAGATTACAGGAATTTCGGCGAATACAGTTGTAGTTAAATTTTGTGCATATGGCAACCATGAAGAAGTTCTCAAGTCCAACTGCTTGCCATATCCAAACCAAGGTAAGCTTCTGTGAATGCAAATACTTTCCGATACCAGACGAAAAGAGTCTTCATTAATTAGTGCTTCAGTCTGTAAATGGTGGAAAAACTGGAGCTCGTAAACAAATGAGCCAATTTCAATGCAACTGTTTGGAAGCTAAAATTCAGTCCAGTTGTATTTATTAATGAGATTCTAATCTATACTAGTATTATAAAAACGCTGGTTTGTATTTATGTGAAGTTATAGTGGGTAATCTCTTTATTTACCCAACCGATTTTGAAAATTCTTTTACTAATAGAAAGCTATGTTATTTGTGAGTGACATAGGCTATATATTAACCGGAAAAATCAAAAGGATTTTTAGTGGTAGTTGGATTTGCAAAGTAGGTCGAAGAAAAAACAGTCGAACGATAATGTTTCGAACGTTGTCTTAACGTTGAGAGAGATATACATATATATGATTGAGTTCTAGATACAAGTTGTTGAGCTTGATAATCCATGTAAAAAAGATCCGGAGCAGCGTATTATATATATATCAAACTTATATTTATTTGGGGAAAAAGGCTTGCTGCCTCAGTTAATATTAACTTTGAAGGTTTTTAATAACATTTAAAATAAAAGGGAATCGTCAACCAGTTACAATGGTGCAGGTGAGTCTCCTATATGGTAAGAGAACACTGACGCTAATGGACAACCGCGCCACAGTCCGCGCATTCGTGTTGTTGCCGGTTTATTTTACGCTTTTCCAGGCGGCATTTTTAAGAGCCTCCGATATACTCACTCAGCGGAAACACAATAGAAGTACGACTTCAAGTACAGTTGCCATTTCATGCTGAGTATTCTGCGAGTCCGTGGATCACTTCGGACGAGTCGGTCCAATTAGTGTTAATAAGTTTGTATTATGCAGCGAACCCAAACGGCGGCTTCTTGTCTCGGGGCGTGTTTCCCGCGCGCAGGCCCTAGTGGCGCGGGGCGGCGCCGCGGGCCTCCGCCCCCGCCGCCCTCTCCGCGCCGCGCGCTCTTTCGCTGCCCGCTAGCTGATACCACACACACGCACACATAGCTCACACTACCTACACAGACACACCTCACACCCGTACACACACAGCCCTCCATATTGACAGGCATCAACTGCATTACTGGAACGACCCCGAGAGGATCACAATGTTCGTGGCGACGTGGAACTATGAACGCGACGTTCTACTAGGAAGCGACTCCTTGGATGTAACGCAGTATAAACAATGATTCGTTTGCTCTTTTCTAATTAATTGTGTCTTAGACATTCAGGTAGTAAACAGTCTATGTGCTCTTTTCAACCACAACATGTCTTTCCAGTGCATACGCAGAGCTTTGAAAAGACTTTTTTGTATGAAAATAAAATGTATGTAATATCGTACAAAAAGTCTTTATGTAGCGCTTTCTCGCTTTGAATTTCTTTTATATGAGTTCATCTAAACTTCATTAATATGTTCGCTGGCCAATATTTTTAAAATTTGGCAAAACTTATATTAATTTCTATCAAAAATGTAAATCACAACAGCATAATAGTTACATGGAATGTAAAACGGAGAGGTTTTATTGCAAAACCAAGTGAAAAATTGATAATGCTGTAAACTTATCCGACTCAATAGTAGCTAACAAATTCCAAAATAGGCTCTCAATATCTATGGTAAGTTACCATAGTAACTCATGCGGTCTTGTCAAAGTTGTATATATATTTTTTAAATTGTTACCATAAACAAATTGTTTTTTCACTGCAAAGTTTTTATATATAATTTGTATACATGGCGTTATAAAATAAATAGGAAAAATCCAGGCAATTTTGTAATTGTCGAAATTGAAGTCGGGTTGTCGTCGAATTGCATATTGAGTAACACGGCTACTGAATATAGTTACAACTGTGTGGCTTCCAACAACGCTTCTTAATGTATTGATGTATTTTTAATAAGTAATTAACATTTGGGAGACATGACAAAATTTGTACACTGAAATTTGATGTTTAGTCTAAGTCGGAAATAGTCTATGTTACCGCCAATGTACAAACTAATGTTTATAATACTTCATGTATCGCCTCTTATCTGTACATATTTTGTATTTATTTTTGAATCGATTTTATCACTGCTGCTCAAACAGTACTGTTTCTGTCAATAGTTAAAAAAAAACAAGTGGATTAAGCTGTTTTCGGCTCTATTTCTTTCTCTTTTTTAAGACATACGTAAAGTTATACGAGTTTTACAAGTCTATTTTACGCTGGTCCGTAAACATAGATACCCATAGTGTTTATATTTAGTGCTTAGTAGATTTACGACTACTAAAAAGTTGTTCCAATACTGTTTTGAGTTATTTATGAGCAGGACGCTCGCCTAAAATACGCGATTCTCCGCCCATGGCCGACTAGCTACAGCTTGACCGCGGTTGTATATCCGCTGATTTAAGGTTAGGTTCGCTCTTTTTTAAAAGGTGCCCAAGTTGTATTGGCCCAATTCAATAATACCTTTATTATTATTTTTATATATTTATTGGTTTTTTTATATATTTCCAAAAATATCTCTGCTGGCAACTGATTCCACAGAGTGGTGGTGTACGGCTCAGAAAGCCTTAAAAATCCTTCAAAATAACTACAATAAGTGATTAATAGTATTGCCGGTAACATAGATCATACATAAACATATTACCATGTAAAAACCTAGTGTATTAAATGGGTATAAAGTTAATTTGCATTTACGTGGAAGCTGCACAGGCATGTGTAACGTTAAACTTAAAATTAAGTTCTTCCGCCGATCGTTATTACGGTTCGTCGTGGGAACGCGTAAGTGTAGGCGTCCACAGGTCGGTGTCGTACGCAACGGACGCATCTCATCAAATGGATCAATTTTTCACAGTGCGTCGACTGTATCGGCTGCGTACGCAATGACGATGCTAGGTCATTCGGATTTTCGTAGTGATTTCGTTCGACAACAAGATTACGGTAGCATTTAGTACCGCCTCCGTCCGAAACGGAGGCGAGGACACACCCCGGTGAGTTTCCGACCGGCTCAGGCGGCTAACGTTACCGTGACGGCCCAAGCCGAGGTTCAGGAGACGCCATTATGCTAGTCGCGGCAGAAAATATAATCTCGGCGAGCCATGTCTCGCCCTAAAGTCCGCAAGAAACTGTAAAGGCCATATGGCCTATACCAACAGCGTTTAGTCATTACAACAAATAGGTATTTCGTATGACGTCATCGGCTTGCATCGCGAAAGTTGCCTCTATGAGCAACGGTGTCGGCATCGCCGATGCGCGATGCGTACGGCGCGGACAGGTGGACGCACTTGTATTAGCTTCTATACAGAGCATACAACGTCCTTTTGCGGCCGTTGCGTACGTTACCGACCTGTCGACGCCTATCTTAAAACGTTGGCCCTGATGGCGTATATATCGCAGTCATCTGGTTGGATCTGCTATTTGATTGAATGACTAGCGCGTTCATTGAATGACGACATTTAGAAATAAACAAGCGTTACTCAACGTCCAACTAGTTAGCGGTTTGTGACATAGCCCTTTGAACAGAGCGGACGTAAAATCAACTAAGTGATTGTAATTTAGTTAATTTTTTCTCACTACGGCGTTAGTCACCAAAACAAATATGGCGTCAAACAGCTCGCACAGCTGATGGCACTATGTTAATATTTATTTGATTAATTTTACTTTAAAGTGACTTTTTCGTAATAAAATAGTGT
Source organism: Delias oraia (assembly GCA_018230265.1). Classification (NCBI taxonomy): domain Eukaryota; kingdom Metazoa; phylum Arthropoda; class Insecta; order Lepidoptera; family Pieridae; genus Delias; species Delias oraia. The sequence goes on along the minus strand of DWCF01000066.1, from coordinate 12,223 downwards.
GACAGCATGGATTTAACTATAGTCTATACCTAACCTAAATATATTTCGGCCTTGTATCTCGATTACGGTAAATGACGTTCAGTCAAGACGTTGAACCGTACATTCAACAACTTGATGAGTTGTCCTTTACTCATTCAACTTAATGTCGTCATTCAATGAACGCGCTAGTCATTCAATCAAATAGCGGACCCAAACAGGTGACTGCGACATATACATACTGACACATTAATTTATTGTGATTCGGTAACCAGGCATTGTAGTGTTAGCTTGTATAAGTGTATTTTGTTGTATTTCTAGCGCAAAGTGTATATTTCTTTTTCGTATAAGCAAATGTTGAAATATAGTTTTGTTGCTTTGTAAATTATACGCGGAATCACATTAGATAGAAATAGCCATATGTGCTCTCGTGTACCGATTATTCTGTTTCATAAATATATTTATTTGATGGCACATGCTTTGCTTGATCGGTGAAGTTTTGCCTAACTCAGCCCGAGTGTGGAGTTGGGAAGGAATTTTCGGAATATCGTGTACAGCAGACGCGTGTGCCGTCAGCGAATGCTACTTGCGTACGCACTACTTACGATGGTAGTATGCGAGTAGAATTCGTGTAGAGTGTTTTGTTTGTAAAGATTTAAACCAAAGCTCAATTATTTCACCATGAAGCAGAGCTGTATGTGTAGACAAATATGCTTTCTATACATTTGTACTACTTTTATGTTAAAACAGTTTAATAACAAAAGCTAATAAATGAATATCATTTATACGTCTTTTATTGGTTATACAACATAGCGTTAGTTTTATTTGTCATCATCAGCCTATTAAGGCCACTGCTGGGCATGGTCTCCCACAAAGACGCCCACCTATTGCGATCTTGAGTGATCTAGATCCAGCGGTTCCCGCGATCTTCATGAGATCGTCTTTCCATCGCGTGGCGGGTCGTCCCACGGTGCGTTTTTCCGTACGCGGTCGCTACTCAATAACTTTTCCTCATCAGTTGTCGGATCGTCGAGCAATGTGGCCATCCCATAGTTTATTTATTTGACAGTAGTTTTACATGTTGTATATAAAAGTCTCTTGTCACAATGTTCGTTCCCATACTCCTCCGAAACGGCTTGACCAATTCTTATGATATTTTTTATGCATATTGAGTAGGTCAGAGAATCGGCTTATATCTATTTTTTATACGCCTGAATGATAAAAGTTAACAACCTCTTACTTTTATTTTTTCTATAAATTTTATATATTTCTATTTTTTTATCATTTGGCATGAAAAAATACATATAACTCAACGATCAACCCTTATTAATAGAGAGTCCTTGATAATGTATGTGGAAAAACAACGTTGGCCCGGGTTAGCTAGTATCTATATAATAATAATTATAGAAATAATAATGTAATAAAGAAATGAAGGGTATACAAGATGGGTTAAGAAAAGTGAAAACAATAAGAATTAGTTTACAAGGACTGAATACAAAATGTTTAAATTTATATAATGAACAAATATGACTTGTAAAATTGAATGCATTCTATAGAGCCTTAAAAGTATTAAATACATAGTGAAATGATGAGATTGCTTTCGCAAACTATTGAATGGGTTTTAATGAAACTGCAATAATATAGCTCGTATATCACAAATATTATTTTATTATGTAATAGTAAAAGTGGCCAAAATATTAGTGTCACGTAATTTGGACTCTAGATGGCGGATATAACGACGTCTGCCGCGGCCATTAGTATAAAAGAATTCAAATGATTCAAGGTACGTTAGTTAAACGTTCTTTTTTATAGTTATAAAGCAGCAACACAACTGCCGCCCAACAGAGGCTGGGTGGGCAGAGAAACGCTTATCCTAAGTGACATCGTTTTGCCGCCTTGTTTTCTTAAAAATATTCTGTGCAAGCTGTATTTTACTATTTATTTAAAACATTTTAACCATACCTTAAGCAATATTTGTGTCTACGTTCAAATTATAAATCATTTTCATTTGTTTTTGTAATGATTTATATATATTTTTTAATATATTGAAGTAGGAAGTACGTTTAGACACCATAAACAATCGTAGGTGAAAACAAATGGCTCGCATTAAAACCTTTTCTACGAATAAGCGTGTTTAATGTCCATTCCAAGTTCGGGCTACTGCGTGTATAATGTATGTTGTGGCATGATTAACCGAAGGTCCCAAGCAGGAGTCTGGTGGGGCGTAGCGTGGCATGCCAAACTCGTAAAACAAACTAGTTGGATTGTTATCACCGAACGCGAGTGACCTTTTTACTTTTTACCACGCTACTACTTGAATGAACTCGTTTTCTGTTTACGATGCGATAGTACCGAACGAAAGTGATGAATAAGTGACTAATTCAACACCTTGTTAATTTTCTGTAACAATATTACTATTTATAACAAACGGTAATAAGCATTCTTTTTATTTTATTTAAGAATGTGGTTTTCAATTGGAAAACAACATTCGGAGCGTCTCTAAAGTGTATTTAAAGATTGCTAAGTGTATTTAAACTTTCTCAACCTAATACAAGTGAAGGGATTAGACGGACCTTGGGTAATCCCCTCACCTTTATTGCGTCTGCGCAACTAACTTGTAATAACACACATACGTGATGGTATGCAGTATTATGTAAGGATCAGACAAATTAACTGATTTCTGGAGGTTGTATGTTATTTTATTATAAAAACACAATTTAAAAATACACATTGGGTTGATAAATTACTTTTTTATAGATCGGTTAAAAATAGCGAGATTTAGTGAATTAGTTTCGATTTGCATATAGTTCATAATATTATATAAAAAATTGGTTAACTAATTTAAAAGTTTTGTTATAAATTTGTTAATATTGAGATACTAGTAGTGGTTAGTGGTTTTAAAAGTGTACTATGAAGCGAGAGGTATCGGGTTCGAATCCCGGTCGGTACAATTATATATTATTCGGTTCCTGGACAGCTTGACAGTGGCCCGACTGAAGGTATGTGTTTCGAAGAGTGAGTGAGCATATCGGAGGCCCTTAAAAGTTCCGCTTAAGCTAAAAGCCGGTAACATAACCAATGCACGGACTGAGGCGCGGTTGTTCATGGGCGACGGTGTTCTTTTACAATATAGGAGACTCACCTACTTCTTTGTACCGCAATAGAATAAGAAAAATTAAATATTGATTAGTTTATAAAATCAAAAATTTATATCTGTGGTTATTATTTATGGTCATATTAATAACCAAAGTAAGAATGTTAGAACATAATAAAATAGGAGGGTAGTACCTGCCTATTATCGAAAATAGATTTACGCTGTAAACTGTCAGTTTCAAAACACTTCTTTGGAAGTTACATTATTTTACTTACTAATAATATAAATTAGTGCATAAAAAGTAAAGTCGATGATATGTGAAAATGAAGGATGTTCTTCAAATTCAACCTAAGATTAATAAGCGCAAAGATGGAGCCAAATTCAGTATTGGGTATGCATGGCTTACTAGATTTTGAGTGTCAATGTTTTCAAAGTGTATTTTAGTTTTAATTACTTAAATATTTTATAGAATGGAAGCTCAACAGCCAGATGATGGGTACTTAATTATTTTATTATGCCGTAATATTTTTATTTTAATACATTTACAACATATATATCAGAATTAAATAAACATAGGGACTTTTGAAATGTTACCTTTGTTACGCGGTTTGGATCAAAGATTTTCTAATTGTAAAACTTATTTGTGATTATGAATTACTGAGTATCTATTGTGTTATATATTTTGAACGATAATTTAATTACCATTTCAATTATTATTACTTTATTTAATTGTTTTCAGCACACCGCAAAACGCTAGAACAATGGATAGCTGCGGACGTTGTATGAAAGTGTCGCTGGTAGCAATAAATGTTGTTACTTTTGTAAGTATTCGAATATAAAGCATTATTACACAGAGAAAAAGAAATTAGAATAATGAATATGAAAATGAGTTATAAGAAACATATGCTTAAATTACATTAATAATTTATGCATAGGAGACATTTAAAACGTATTATGATGTAGAATCAGATGACATCAATTCTGAAGTTTCACAAGAGCCATTTTGTTTTAATATCTTGTTGCCATTGATACTATTCAAATATGTTCATGAATTTTCCTCATTTAGAATCTGGTGTTGCTGAATTGAGTGCACTAGTTTTTCTCAGATTTCATTTCAAACCGGTCCATGATTTACTTGAAACTTTAAAGAAATCATTGGAAAATAGTAAAACATATTCTAAAGTGGTATTGGAATGGTTCTTTTGTCTTTCTCTATTGTTTAATAGGTTTTATATGAAAAAAGCCTTTTTCTTATAAACTTTAATACAAATAGAGTTCTCGCTTCACGTATTAATAAATATTAAGTACTTGAATAAATATTTGAAATTTTTTTTTTCAGTTGGGTGGATTACTAGCAGTTGCAATAGGTCTTTGGATATGGACATCTCGCTCGTTCTCAAGTACGCTCATGGCTAACAACATGTACATCGCTTCTGTGGTAGTAGTTGTGGCAATGGGCGCTGCAATTTTGCTGCTCTCCTTCCTTGGATGCTGTGGCGCGGCAAAGGAAGTGAAATGCATGCTGCTTACGGTAAACATTTTCACTTCCCGTTGCTATATACTACTTTTTAAAACGTATTTAGTTAGATCTGGTTATCCATTATAAGGTTGAAATTCTTGATAATTCTTTAAATACTTAAATTTCAGAGCTATTAATTTATAATTAATTCCTTAAAGTTCTTTAAATCATCACTTATACTTTAAATATGTCTCATTTAGCCTCGAATTCACTTGCAAAGACTTTCGATGATTACATCTTTCAATATTATTAAAGATATGTATTTTGGTTTATATTGCGTAAATTAAAAAATATTAATCAAATAATTTATATTTGTCTAAATATAGATTTATTCCTATTAACAGAAGTATAGATTTTAACATCCCTTTTTGTAATGAATTCTAACGTCTGTGCAAGAAATATTTAAAGAACTTGTTTTTTTTTAAATTAATTTGATTTTTTAATATATACCGGACCAACTAGGTGGTAATATGTTTGTAAAATAACACTGCCATCCATATACAACCACGCCGTAATCTCCATTTGGTTGTGGTGTAGGCTTTTGTATCACTCCCGTCGTGTGACCTCTCTGGCTGGCCCTGCCCCATGACGGCCTAAACCGAGGTCCGAATCTCTCAGGAAACGCTCTCGCGCTAGTTTCCAAAAACACTAACTTCACGCCATCTGCCTGCGTTAAGCGGTAAATACCAACAACGGTTTATACTATTAAATTTTTTTCAGTATTACATCTTAGTATTCATAATATTCGTGGCGATGCTTGTCGGCGGTATTCTTCTCTTCGTGTTTCGCGAGAAGGTGCTGTCATCTCTCGACCGAGAGATGCATGCATCGATACCCAATTATGGAGTAAAGCACGAGTACACGCGGGCTTGGGATGATACACAAACGCACCTCCAGTGTTGCGGTGTCAAGAATTATAATGACTGGAACGGAAATATCCCGGAAAGTTGCTGTAAAGAAGTTTATCCTGGGAAGGTGAGTTCATGTATAAAATGTGTATGTAAAGATATAACGATTAAACAATATTTAATAAAAATAGTGTTTAACTATGTTTAAAAATAAGTATAATATTAAATTTATATAAAGAAGTGGTCAGTATGTAAATCCATTGTCCAATGCATCTGTATCATCTTTATTTAAAACCAGTTTAAATGAAAAAAATGTCTATACTACGTCTTCGTATAATCTTTCAGCTGCGTAAATTCCATCGAACACACTGTAATTTTTATATTAAATAGTAGATTTTAGCCTGGTTCTTGATGGTAAGAGATGGATTGCCGATTGTATGATGCCGAGTATGGACAATCGCACCATGTATTAGGTTGATTTGATGAACATAATGATTATAATATAGGTAATTTTAAGGGTAAAACTTAGTTTTTTTATATTATTGCAGACAATGGAGCAGGTGGTTCACCTATATGATAAGAGCACACCGCCGCCCATGAACAACCGCAAAACATTTCGCGCATTGGTTGTATTGCCGGCTTATTACGCCACTTAAGCTGCATTTTAAGAGCCTCTGATATCCTCACTCACTCCGCGAAACACAGTACAAGTACCGTTTTACGTAGAAAATTCTATGAGCCCGTGGTATCACTTCGGACGAACCGGCCCATTTAGTGCGTCTGCATATGCTTCGGTATGGCTCTCACACGGCTTAAAATAGTTTATATATTCTATCTTATATAATAGTTCTCATTTGCTCATTTCCAGCGGCTGGACTGCAGATATTCGCCCAATCCAACAACAATATACATGGACGGCTGTCTGAACAAGACGATAGATTTACTCAGAGAAGACGCGGTGTATGTAGGTGTGGTCGCCATCATCGTAGCTCTAGTTATGGTACGTGTCAATCCATAAATATCATGCAAGGAAATTAAGTATTTTATAATTATAATCTTATAATATTAAGATATATATTCGATATCCTCACTTACTCAGTAAAATAGTACAAGTAACATTTCACGCCGAGTATTCTTCGAGCCCGTGGGATTACTTCGGCCGAGTCGGCTTAATTAGTGCGTCAGTATGAAAACACTTGCCCGGCCACAGTCAAACCTTTCCAAAAACCAATTAAATTATAAATGTTCGGATCGCGATTCGAATCCGATACCTCTGGCTACCTGGTAATATAAAACCGCTTAGCTACGGGGCTCCTAATTTAAGATTTAACTCTATTTGGTTTTTTGAAGAAACAGTCCTCGATATGAATTAAAACTGCATTTAATATCTACAATTTGTTTCAGATGTTGGCGTTAATATTCTCTTGTGGACTGTTTGTGAAGATAGAGTGACAGTGGTCTTGAATAAGTATGACTTAATTTTAAATAAGAACGCCAGTTTTCGCCACCGACGTATTTATTATACGCATTGTAAAGATTTGTTATTCAAAATTTGGTGCGAATAAAACTTGATCGATTCATAATATTTTATTATCAAAAACAAAAAAAATACGCTTCAAAAAAGATTAATTTTTCCGTCTCGGTGGAAATTTTATTGTGTTGGGATTGCCCTCTCTGTATTGGCCAGAGCGTGTAAACCATCCACAATACCTGATAATGCAGTCGGATGTTGTGGATCCCAATGGAAGACCAAGCGCGCTGATCCTTTCTAAGGCTTGAGTGGGACCTCCTATTATCTATTTAAATTAAAAAAAATCATAAATACAAACAACACTGTGACAGCGTCGCATGTCTTGTCTTGGGTGGTTTTTTTTTTAAATTATTAATATATAATTCTGTAAATAGCCGGCAACACAACCAATGCGCGGATTGTGGCTCGATTGTCCACGGGCGGCCGCGATCTTACCATAGCGGAGACCCACCTGCTCCGTTGCCCACTTTAAAATAAATTGTAATAGCATTTGCTAACTGTTAGTACGTTACATACTTTGTGTTTTCAAGAATGTGAAAGTTTTCAAGGTGTTGTGAAATCACAGAAATACGCTAATTTTGAACGCCATATGTAAATTTGATGGTATAAATATGTGCCACTTTTATATATTCATCTAATAAATAAATGAATCTATATATTATAAAACAGATAATGGTCTACTAGATGATGGTAAGGGATGGTAAGACCGTGTTATCACACCGGAAGAGCCGACAATTAGTGCTTCAGCATAGAACCTTGACGGTGGGAGACACTTAAGATATTCGCCCAGTTTTTTTAAGACTGAAGACAATTTATGAATTTAAATATAAATTGCATTCAGATAGGGTTATACTTACAAGGTAATCGAACCCATTACATATTGCTCATGATTTCTCAAGATGAGCGTCATGATTAAATTGATTAAATTTAAAGGAGGTCAAACATCTTGAAACCGCCGAGTTGACTTTTTGAATTGAAATTTATCGCACTGTATTTCTTATGAAAACGGTGGCAAGCGAATAAGAGGATCACCAAAAATAGGTGGTCCTCCGCCCATGGACACATGCTCTTGCTGGGCCACGGGTGCGTTGTTGGTTTATGTACTTAGAGTGTCTCACTCTGTGAGTACTCCTAGATTATATTTTGGTACTCACTCTTCCAAATACGACATGTTTCCCATCAAACTGTTGCAACGGTTTGAATATAATATTGAATTGACCACACACCTCGTTGTCAGATGTCACAACCATTGATAAAACACCTTTAGCGGAAAATTTGGTCAATTCTAACTTTAATACTATATAATTAAGGTCAGGTGTTAGTGGAGAAGTTCTGAGACGGCAAAAAATTCGAGTCATTTATAACTTAAGGGCTCGACATATTTTGATGACATTTGGTATGGAGGTATTATAATACAAAAAATAATTGTAATGTTTTTCGGGTCTAACAGGTCTAGTGATTGCTGATAATTCATAATTATTTGACCCGGATGACGCCGCGACGTCTACCGGGTCCACAAGTTTTTATATAAAACACTGACCACAAATAGGTAACTTACCAGGCACAGAATGTTTTAGTCTAAAGTTCTCGGGCGGTGGCGGTTCTGTTTGTCCTTCAGTTAAATAACAACCAAAGCCGTTGTCTTTCGTGACATCGCCCGCTCGGCAATATAAATCTGGCACAACTCTAAAATATACTTTTTTTTTAGCATCAAAAAGTTACAAAAATATATCATTTCTCTGAGGCTTAAGACTTAAGTTATTTAAGCTACTTAAGTTATTTTGTGAATGTCAGCAAATAAACTTAATCTGAGATAATACCTAATGTTCTACCTATATCTAATTATTTTTAATTTTGAAGATTTTGTGTGATATGGCTACTTCATGTTACTTAGCTTCTGGCGTGGCAGTCCTTAAATATAATTTTTTTATTGTCTAGTGGAGAAAGGTGAACGTCGGTCTTCTCTTTGATAAGAGATCACCGCCAACCATGGACAACGACGTCACAATCCGCGCTTTGGTTATGTTGCCGGCTTCTTATGCCGCTTCAGCGGCATAACCTCAAGCGCCTCCGATATCCTTACTAATTTAGCGAAACATAGTACAAGTAATTGTTCCAAGTTGGTATCTTGTAACCCCATGGTATCCATGATTCACGCGTCGCCTTAAATATTATTGTAAGCAACGATCGATTAACGAGTTTTCGTGTAAGTATCAAAAGGGTTCTACATATGGAGTTAAGATTTCATTTATGATTATAAATAATTGGATTCGGAAAAGTAGAATGTACTTGCCTGAAAATTCTAGTGGCCATATATGCGTGACCTCGAGTATCACCTTTCACTAGATTTAAAAACAACTGGCATGTCTTGGGTACCAAATCCGTGAATAACTCAATTGTCACCCGACCAATCTTAGAACCACCGATAACCCAAATCTCCATCGATACTCTGAAAATGAAGATTATTTGCATGAAACTTAAAAAATTCTCAGTTTTATCAAATATTGTGATTTATAAGAGTAATTCTTCAAGGGTTAGGTTTGTCCATGGGTGAGCCTCCTTCTCGTTTGCCACATTTCCATAAAAAATACAAATATTTTGCGTCTTGACATTAAATAATTAGCAATAGTTCAGCTAGTCTTCTAAAGCGTAACTGATCAGTTTAACTACAATTATAAATAATTGTATATAAACATAATTATAAATAATTAATTCAAATAATATTGATTTATAAATAATTGTAATACTTGGGCACCTTCAAGAAAAGAGCGTACACATTCCCTAAAGGCCGGCAACGCACCCGCGGCTCTGCAAGGGGCGGGAGTGTCCATGAGTGGAGGACCGCTTACACTAGATGACCCTCCTGCTCGTATGCCACTGAATGTAAAAAAATGGGCTTACTTTGTCCGGTTAACATTTAATGGTCTGTCGAAAGCGGGATCCCTTATGTCTCGATCAATTTTTTCAGTTTTGAATAATATAAATGGTAAACTGAAAACGTAAAATTTTGTATAATGTGGAGAATTACCATATATAATTCATATATTTTAAAACTTATATTGGCATTCTTTAATATTCAATAATATTTAATTAGATTATCGAGTAACTAGTAATCACATTTGCTTAATTCAATTATATCAGCATCTTCTATAGAAATTATTACGGGCAATGTTCGGAAGCGCTATTTGGATTAATACCTATAGCTGAATTTTATCATGGAACATCGAGGCATAATACAAAGTTTCGATGTTTGTCGGTTCACAACTGATCGATTTTTTGAAACCAATACGACTTGCGAACCTTCAAAAAAAGGTGTACCTATTCTTTATGGGCCGGTAACTCACCCGCGGCTCTGCAAGGGCTGGCGGCGTCCATGGGCCAAGATTGCTTATCCTATGGTGAGCTTCCTGCTAGTTTTCCACCATTCTTATTAAAAAAATTGTATATAAAATATGTAAAGAGACTTACGATGCTCCTAAAATTAATTTATGTTTCGTGTCCTTCCAAAGAACTTCGAGTTCTTTCGTTAGAGGTTGCTCTGAACGCTGTAACCATAAGTAAAACATTATGAAAATTAATTAATTAACATTAATGAAACTGTACTCGTATTGTGTTTCGCAGAGTGAGTGAGGATATCGAAGGCGGCGGAAGGATTGTCCATGGGTGGCGGTGTTCTGTTGCCATATAAACCCAATTGCTCCATTGACCACTATAGAATAGAATCTGCCCTCTTTCAAGAGTAAAAACTTGTTTATTTCTTGTCCACGTGAATTACACTCGAGATGTGTATAAAGCACGAAGCATAGGCGCCATGAGTTGTACTAACAGCAATCAAGAGGCGAGAGTATAAATATAGGTTCTGTCGCCGTATTTCATTCAGCACACGCTGGCGTTGCTCGCACAATAGTTGGTTATACGTGTCTGTCGGTTCCGGGGACATCCAGCAATCGACAAAACCCTGAAAATATTATCGGCTCTATAGAAATTTCACATGAGATATGTTTTTAATACTAAATGTATTCATCCTTACTATAAAAAATCGTAAACATTCTTAATATCACAATCAAATCTTAGAAATAAAATTCGCTTGCTGCAGTTTTTGTTGCAAAACTGATTCTGATAAAAATAAAAATTAAAAAAATAAAAATTCTGATAATCGGTCAACATGTATTTTTCTTTTATTATTAAATGTTATGTGACAGTAAAAATACACGTTTTACACACAATTGTAATTTTCACATTTCGCCTAACAACCGCTAAATTTAATAGCGATTTAATTATTTATATGTCAAAACATTTTACGAGGCTTGTATATAACAATAATTCTAAAAATATTTTATTTATGGCTCTCTGCTACATGAATGTGGAAACTTACACCAGTCCGTTGAATTAGATTGATTCTCTTCAGAAGCTCTTTATTAACATTCATGTTCTCCTCTAGCTGTCTTGCATAGTAGTTCAAGCGGCGAGGCTTCAGATACAACTCTGGAAACAGTCCAGGGGGATGATCGTCTACTATGTGCTTCACAAGTTGCAGCTGAAAAGAATCAGTTTTTTAATGAATAGCGGGGCAAGGGAGGAGGCGGGTATCCTCTTAAGCATGATATTGCCGCTGCCGTATTACAAGACGGGTTTTGGTTGAGCTGCTTGGTTGCTTGGTTTTCAACGGTATAATTCCACGGGCCTCCGCTATCCTCACTCACTCAGTCAAATACAGTAAAAGTAGGTTCTCACTGGCATTCTATGAAATTGTTGTATCATTTCGTACGAGCCGGTCCAATTGTTGCATCAGGATGTTTGTCCCATGGCTAAGACATTGTTAAGACAATGAATAAAGTAATTAAATATTGTGATGTATCTTTTTATTGCTAAAGTATAAGTTTTATTGAGCTACAACATTAAAAAAACTGTACGTACCTCTTTCTGATGATTGCACCATGATGCGTAGAAGTCCTTCGATAGCAGAGGAAATCTTGGTGGCTGAAATGGTTCAGTTAAGAAATAAGTCAAATCTGAACTTTGAATTTAAAAAATTTGGAAAGATAATATTTCTACCTATTAGAAAATATAAGGCCTTAACAAGTTTGTACATATAGATTTCAAGCACTTTAGTGAGAAAAACTGTACAGTAACGGTAAATTATAGTATTTTTTAAAAAAATCGATGGCTAACGACCAGGAGGCTCACCTAGGAAAATTGGTCCTCCGCCCATGGACACCCCTAGTTTTTGAAGAGCCACGGGTTAGTTGCCGGTC